>MU223498.1:1388564-1427086 GCA_018584345.1 Thuja plicata
TATGATTTCTAAAGAAATTCTAGCATGATAACAATGCAAATTGAGAGATGAAAATATGAGAGGAGAAGGCCTCTATTTATAGAGTTTTTGGAGAGAGGAAGAGGATTGGATGAAGTGGCACCTATGTAACATCCACATAAGAGCCACATAGGAGACACATGGACTCGAAAAGATGGCCAATTTTGAGTCAAAATTAGCATTAATATTGAGTAGCTCAATATTTCAAAAGAGGAGACAAAGTTGTAAGAGAGAATTAAAGAGGAATGGGTGCCCATTTTGGAGAGAATTTCTCCATGTGGGTGAGCATTCCATTATCCTTAAAAAGGTTAGGAATCACCCTTTAAGCATGATCAGAGGGCAGTTAGGTGTGGAAGCATACCTAGGAAATGAGGTGATGGGAGTAGGGTAGGAATAGGGTAGGCTTAGGGTAGGTCTCTAGATTGGATTAATAGGTCTCTAGGATATGTTTATATTTAATTCAAATTAGATTTGAATAAATCATAGCTTAGAAGAATTAGGGATATGGAGGATTTAATAAATATAAATTTATTAAAAAGGGGATTTTGTGGGGCAAATGTATTTAAATAAAATACATTAGGATAGTATTTAAACTATTGATAAATACCAACTTATGAAACTATTTAATTGATTAAATTAAATAGTTAGAGGAATAAGAGGGAATTTAATATTAATAATAATATTAATATTTTTGGACGTCTACAATTACATATTTATGTTTGATTTTTTTGTAGATTTTTTCATCTCACTACATCTATTTTAAATCTAATCTACTTGTTTGCAGGGCTATATAGCTCTTTGAAATCTAAACCTTTGTTTTATATATGTGTATCCTACTAATTTTTACATCTTTGTTTTTCTATTATATTCTTATTTTTTTTGTTCTGTGCACGTTTCATCTAATCATTTTTTTTAATAATCTTCTTTTTCACATTATTTTTCTTTCAATCTAGTCTTGACACAGCATTTAGTCTGTTTTCTAGTTATATTTCTCTTATTTCTATTTTATTCCAACTCTTTGTTCAAGTTTTTTAATTTTTTTTATTTCTCTCTCTGTGTCTTAGCAACACCCTCATACTTTTAGTCTCCTCCTTGTAATCTTTTAACACTGCATTGGGTGATTTGTTTCTCCCTCTTGTCTTGCTTCTTTGAGCAGCCTTGTTTAAATTTCTTTTGCATGCTCTCTCCTTCTATTCCTTGGTTTATATTTCCTCCATATCTTTCTATGTGCTTTATCTCTGTCTTGGATTCTTCTTTCATCATACACAACTTCTAGGCTACACTCCTACTATTTAGGAGACCAGCTTGTCCTTGCTTCTCTTGCACAACCTTCCTTCCATTCAAAGTTTCCAAGCTCTCCTCCGCTGCTTCTTTTCTCCTTTTTAATTTTTTTTTTCCTCATTTTTATTTTCTCCCTTTCTCAATAGTTTACATCTCTACGAGCTTCCTCTTCTCTCATTGTTCCACCCTTCCTCACCTTCTTCAGTTTCTTGTGTAGGATTATTTTTCCATCAAGTCTAAAGCAGCATAAATTTCACTCAATGTCTTTGTATTCACATTGGAAGATATGCAAGCTTTGATGGCACATTAATTATTGCTTCAACCACTCTGTGGAGCTCCTTCCTTTGATGTTTGCATGTATTGACCTCCTCTTTCTGATTAGTTGTTCCTTCTTTCAACGCATGCTCCTCTTTCTTTAGCATTTTGTTTTCTTTGTCTGCACATTTGGCAGTGTTTCTTCAAGATTCTTGCAGGGAGAATTCTGTCCATTATTCCTGCAAGGAGAATTATCTGATTTTCAAACATTATTACTTATCAATCTAATCTTTATTTCTATTTTTTTCAGGTTTTTTCATCTCTAATATTAGTTAATTATTTATCTTTCGATTCCTTGTGGTGAGATATAATATTTGTTTAATCATTTTTTCTCTAAGTTTAATTCTTCAAAATTTTAGTTTAATCTTTAAAATTAACTTTATTTTAAAAAAAAAAAAGTTTAAACTATAATACTCTTTTTCTACTTCATATGTTTTAATATCGGTTTAAACCCATTTCCATTTAATCAACATAATAACTATTCAATAGCTAATTCTTTATTTAACCACACTAAAATTTTGTTTTATCAGTTTAACAAAAAATTTAAAGTTTTTTTCTTTTTTAAATTTCTTGCCTTATCGCGTTTACTATTTGTGTTAAACTAGTTTTTTAGATTCATTATTGTATACTTCAACTTGTATTTTAGTTTATTTTAATTCATTATGTTGACATTAATTCCAAAAATTAAATTAACAAGTTCCAATTATCATGCTTGGAAGACTCATATAACCTTTATTTTTTGCTTTAAACATACACTTGATATTGCGACTAGTGTGGCTTCTCTTCCTGCTACTACTACTTCTAAGGAGTAAATTGATGCTTGGCTCACTAAAAATAATGAGGCTTTAGGCCTTATAGGCCTTTCATTACATCCATATTTATATGTATTAATTTCCCATTGTACTGAAGCACATGTAGCATGGACAATTTTGAAAAACACTTTTGATGGTGCAAATGAATCTTGAAAGATTCAACTCTAAGATCAATTGCAGGATCTCGGGTATACGGATTTTAAAACCATGGATGAGTTTTTACTTAAGTTTGATTTGTTTTGAAGTCAATTAACTGGTTTAGGAGTAACTTTATCTAAGATTCGGTTAACTCATATCATTTTAAAAAATGACTTCCTAGACAATTTCAACAATTTATCACTAATATTCATTCTTAATTAGCTCTTCCTTTGTTAGCATCTCAATTAACTTATGCTATCTTTCAAACACTTTTACGTCAAGAAGAGGCTAATTTAATTCAATTTAGCACAATCAAAACCAATGAACATACTTTCATGTATAGATTGCATAATAATAGATCAAGTTATAATAATCACAATAATGGTTATAATAATAATAATAATAATCGACCCCATTGCAATTATTGTGGGAAATTTGGTCATGTCATAAATACTTGTTTGAAGAAACTCAAACATGAGAAGTCAGCTACTCCTAATAATCAAAAACCTTATAATAATGACTCTCGTAAAGATTTGTCTATTCCTTATGGGATGTCTAATTCTCACTATGATGATGGCTATTGTTGGAATAACCCTCTTGATTACTATCTTCCTACACAAAAAACTTTAATTTAAAGTGATTCTATGTTCTCTCCTTATGATGCAATGCAATTTGATGATTCTTTCTCTCATGTTGATGATTTTTTTTAACAAGAAGAGGAAATTATTTATAACTTTCTTAATATTACTTTGCCTTCTTTTTACTATCCTAGTAAAGATATGCTTATTACTCAAGATGAAATTCATGATGATAGTACTAATATTATGATTGTTGTGGAGCATAATGATAATAATTGTGATGATTATAATAGCTCTACTTCTCTTGATTCTTCATATTATGATGAATACATTACAGATTTGTTTTATGCAATTGAAGATTACATTTCTGATTCTATGACTGATGATTTGAAATATGATTTTACTTTCTAGAGTGTTACTGATTCAGCAGTAGGAGATCTCAATGATGGGAGATCTACTAGTGTTTAATGCCTTATTGCAGGCTCAAGTGTTGATCAAGCTCTACCTTTATTTTTTGGAAATGAATATACTGAATGTACAAATTCATCTCAAGAATATTAGTGGTCACTTGAAGATTTGAGCCCCCCTCTGCTAGAAACTACACCTTTCTATTGTAAAATTGTTGTCCACTTAGAAAATATTCTTATGTATCATTCAAGCTTTATAGTTCAAGTTGAAGAAATGCATGATGATTAAGTTGTCGACATTCTACTGAAGACTCTTTCAAAAGAAATATCTTGAAATCATTGTGGTGCATGAGCACCTAGGTAGGATAGATGATACAATGTAACCTAGGGCTTCTTCTATGTTTTTGGCTTGTAGTGGTTCTAGCCAAACCACTAGGTGAATAAAGGGACTAAGAGTCCTAGTATATAGAGTGCTAAGTAGGAGGATATCTTGTTAGGTCCTTAGAGACTTTTGTGTCCATTTAGGTCCAATAGGGTGTTTTTTGTATTTGATTTCCAAATAAGTAAAAAAAAAGGGATAGAGGTCCTATTTGATGTTATTTCATCCTAATTAGTGGTTTGGACAAGTTTGGACAAGGTTAGACGAAGTTTGGATAGCATATCCAAAAAGTTTCAAAAGTTGTCAATGTTGTCATTGACAACATTGACAACATTTATGACAAGAATGCAACTTCAAAGGAATTAATTCCTTAACTTTCTAAAATCAGTTTTTTAGTGCCTTGGTCAACTATATAAGACCATCCTCGAGCTTTTTTCAGGGTTGGCATTTTGAAGTCATATTGTGTACAGACTGTGAATTTGATATATAGTTACAGTTTTTGTGTTTTGTGGAGATCAGATTGTTTAATGGATTGAAGGAATTTATGTCAGCATTGATTTGAGTAATGTAGGTTGATATAATATTTCGTTTGGTATTATTTTTTTGGACTCAATATTTTTAGTTTCTTATTTAAATTCTTTTGTTTTTTGGACTGACACTGTCTTGAATTGAGCATTGTGAACCAATGGAGTCATATATCCATTTTCCACCATGGAAATTGCATGGGCTCTTTAATTATGGAATGTGACTCCATGTACATTGTGTACAGTGAAGGAGGGGCCCAGGAAGTTATGGCAGCCATTTTTAAAGTGATTCCCTAGGCAAGCCAGAGTGGCATGGCTAGGGATCACCAATAATTGTAGAGCTTGTTAGAGGGATTGAAAGAATTCATAGCTTAAATCAATGAATGTGGGAAGGTAGGAGAGTTAGTGAAGGTACCCCAACTCAGAGGATAAGTTTGGGTAATTTTTTTTACTAGCCAAGAAGATCCATTTCTTGTGCAGACAGTGGCAAAGACTTAAAACCTTGAATTTTAGGCATGAATGTAGGAGGTACTATATGGACACCTCTAAGATCCAAGACCTATAAAATACTTAAGTTCTTGATAAAGGGTATTGGGATATGGATTTTATTTTCATACTTTTTTGGAGGTTTTAAGAGTTATTGCAGAAAAGAAGCCTAATTAGGCCTAAAGCTAGTAGCCCTCTTTTGGGTGAATTTGACTTGGAATTTTGAACTCATTTAGGGTTCACTTCCAAAGAAGGTTTTAGACATTGAAATTGGTCCATTTAATAATCTTGGAGACTACCTTTTGATTTGGGAAAGTTTGGGGTCCATTTGGATCAAATTGCACAAATGGAGCAATAGTGACCAATTTGGGTCAAGGAGAGAGCATGAAGAGTTTGGATTCTACCTTGTTGGTGTTCACTAGTTGAAAGTATTAGGTTCTTGTGAGAAGAAACCTAAGGAGCCAAGGGTTAGTGAAATAACCCTAGTAGGTCAGGAGATTGTCCTAGGAGACCCTAGAGGAAGCTAGGGAGAAGCAAGACTAGTGCTACTTCAGAGTGGTATCAGAGTAAGTTGAGAAACTTGGGAAGATTGGTATATGTCAGAAGTGGAATCTAGTGGTTCTACAAAGATGGTGACAAATGAAGAATTGGCCAAGAAAATGGAAGAGAAAAAAGATAAAAATAGACTCCTTGAAGGTACCTTGGAAGCAACGAGGTTGAAGATGGAAGAACTATAAAATGATTCTAAAAAGGACTTTGAAGCTAAAACTAGTGGTAGGGGTAAGAAAAATATTGAAGAGGAAGACTTCATCCCTGAACTAGACCCAGTGTTGAATGAGGATCCTTTCTTGAAAGCCATAAAAGTATTGAGTGGCAAGGCTTTGGAAGGGATACCCTTGTTTGGAGGAAAGATGGAGATTGAAATAGTCATGCACTGGATTGAAGCAATGGAGAATCACTTCGAGTGTGAGGGTATATCTAAAGCCCAAAATACCAAAGTGGCCAAGTCTAGACTCAGAGGGTCAGCTTTGACTTGGTGGAAATACCTTCAGGATGAGAGGGTAAGCATGGGAAAGAAACCAATAGAAAATTGGAATGCCATGGTAACCAAGTTGAAGGAGAATTATCTTCCTGAGGATTATGAGATCCAAATTCATAGGATGAGAGAAAACTTAAAACAAAAAGACCTAGATGTGGCCTCATATACTGAGGAATTCCAAAGATTGTGTCTAAGGTCTAAATTGCAGGAAGAAGAGTCAATCAAAGTGGCCAGATACTTGGGTGGATTGAAGTGGAACATCCAAGAGGAGATTAGTGTATGGACACCTACTACAACTCAAAAGTGTCATCAATTGGCTATAAGAGTGGAAAAAAAGAATAAGAAGAAAGGGGATTCTAGCTTCAAGAATAACAATAACAATAGAGGCACAGGGAGAGACCAATGGGGTCAAAGAGGAGGCTACCAAGGTAGGGGTAGTGAATAAAGGTCACAAGGAGAGAATAAATTGATAGAGCATCAGACTGAAAGTAGTTCAAGAGGAGGCTATAATAGAGGCAGGGGTAATCATGGTGGTCCTAAAAGAGGAAGAGGAGGTAGGATTATTTCTTACTTTGCAACCATGAAGTGTTATTATTGTGGACAATTAGGCCATCTAGCCTATAGATTTCCAGACAAACCTTCTGCAGCGAATAGTGAAAAGAGGATAGAATATACACATAAGGACACTTCAACTGTCAAATCCCCTAAAATAGACCATCTAGATTCAGAGATGGGTGAGAATTTAATGTTTAGGAGAGTGTTGATAAGGTAGCTAATCAAGGATGAGCCCAAGCATAGGAGAGATCTATTTAGAATAAGATGTAAGATCTTAGGCAAAGTCTGCAAGGTGATAGTGGACTCTGGTTCAACTAACAATATAATTTTAGAAGAGCAGTGGTGAAACTTAAGCGAGCCAAGATACCCCATGTGAATCCCTATAAGGTGACATGGCTCAAAAAGGCCAAAGTGTGCTAGTCAATGAGAAAACATGGGTAGAGTTCTCAATAGTAGGGTACAAGGATAGATTGCTTTGTGACATCCTACCAATGGATGCTTGTCATTTACTACTTGGGAGGCCTTCAAAATTTGATAATGGGGCAGTATATGATGGGAAGGAGAATTCCATCACCTTCAAGAAAGGAGGGAAGACTTTGAAAATTTAGTCTTTGCTAGAGGATGAAGAACCACAAACTAAAACTCCTAATGTCATGTTATATAGTGGTAAGGAGTTTGTAAATGACATCAAGGATGATGAGGGGGAAGGTTATGCCATTGTGCTAAGACCTAAGGAGGAGGAAAAATTAGTGATGGAGCCATTACCAATAGAGGTACAAGAATTGTTTGAGAAGTAAAAGGATATTGTGAGTGATAGTACTCCTGCAACCCTACCACCTAAGAGGGTTATAAGTCATAAAATAGACTTTGTGCCAGGGGCATCTTTTCCCATTAAAGCAGCATATAAGCTTACTCTTGATCAGAACTTGGAGGTAGATAGACAAGTACAAGAACTCTTGGATCAAGTCTTGATAAGGAAGATTATTAGCTCTTGTGCAGTCTTGGTTGTTTTGGAATTCAAGAAGGGAGGAAAATGGAGGCTTTGCATAGATTCAAGGGCAATAAACAAAATCACAATAAGGTATAGGTTCCCTATACCTAGGATAGAGGATCTTATGGATTGCCTAGGAGGGGCAATGTACTTTACAAAGTTGGACTTGAAGAGTGGTTATCACCAAATCGAAGTGAAGGAAGGTGATGAATGGAAAATGACATTCAAGACCACAAATGAGTTATATGAATGGCTTGTTATGCCATTTGTCCTCTCTAATGCTCCGAGCACATTCATGAGGCTCATGAATGAGGTGCTCAAGGAATTCACAGGGAAGTTTATGGTGGTATATCTTGATGATATATTGATATTTAGCAAGGCAAGAGAGGAGCATATTAGACATGTAGAGGTAGTATTGAAAAGGTTGCATGAGGAGAAATTGGCTATTAACCTTGAGAACTGTGAGTTCTTCAAAAAAGAATTAGTCTACTTGGGTTTTGTAGTGTCCAAGGGATCTTTGAAGATGGACAAAGACAAAGTTTCTGCTATCCTAAATTGGCCTCCACCTACCACAGCCACTGAGGTAAGGAGTTTTCATTGCCTTTCCCAAATTTATAGGAATTTTATTAGGAATTTTAGTGGGATATGTGCACCATTGATGGATACTATAAAAGGTAGGGTCAAAACTAAGTTCAGATGGATAGTAGAAGCAAGGAAAGCCTTTGAGTTGTTGAAGAAACAAGTGGCTACCCAACCAATCCTACAATTGACAAGCTTTGAGAAGTTGTTCACTATTGAATGTGATGCTAGTGGAATGGTAGTAGGGGGTGTATTGAGTCAATAAGGTAGGCCTATTGCCTTCTTTAGTGAGAACCTAAATGAGGCTAAGAAGAAATACTCTTCTTATGATTTGGAACTATATTCTCTATTTCAATATTTGAGGAAATGGAGGAATTATCTATTGCCTAAAGAATTTTTGGTATTTACTAAAAATCAGGCTCTTAGTTGCATAAACACATAGGAGAAGCTAAGGAATAGGCATTTGAATTGGATGGATTACTTGCAGGAATTCACTTTTACTATAAAGCACAAGAAGAGTCAACTTAATAAGGTTACAGATGCCTTAAATAGGAGATTATTGACAGTGCAAGAAGTCCAATTGAATAGTATTGGGATTGATAGTTTCAGAGATCCCTACAAAGAAGATGAGGATTTTGGTGAGGCCTATAAGATATGTGTTGACTTTGAAAATCATTTTCATAGCAAGTTCTCTGATTTTACTTTACAAAATGGATTGTTGTTCAAGGGAAATCAGTTGTGTGTACCTAAAGGGTCAATGAGGATGAAACTCATACAAGAGAAACATAATGGTTCTCTAAGTGTTCATTTTGGTAAGGACAAAACCTTGGAACTATTCCAAAGGTTCTACCATTGGCCAAATTTGGTGAAAAATGTCACCAATTATGTGGAGTAGTGTGATGTTTGCATGAAGGCAAAAGGAGGAATCAGTAATGCAGGGTTGTACAAGCCCCTACCAATCCCTAACATGCCATTGGAGTGTGTGGGTATGGATTTTATTATGGGCTTACCCAAAACCAAGTAGGGTATGATAGCATTTATGTAGTTGTTGATAGATTTAGTAAAATGGGGCATTTCATCCCATGTAAAACTACTAATGATGCTAGCCACATTGCCTTTTTTTTTAAAGGAGACTATGATGATTCATGGTCTTCCTTTGAGTATAGTCTCTGATAGGGATGTGAAATTTATGAGCCATTTTTGGAGGAATTTATGGACAAGATTTGGAAATAACCTATCTTTTGGTTCAGCTTACCACCCTCAGACTGATGGACAAACTAAGGTGGTAAATAAGGTGTTGGGTAGGCTATTGAGGTTCCTAACTAAGGAGTATGGGTAGAATAGGGATGTGGTCATTCCCCAAGTAGAATATTCTTACAATGACAGTAAGAATAGGATGACATGAAAGAGCCCATTTGAAGTGGTTTATGGGTGTGCACCCAAGGGGTGTTTCTGAGCTCAGGGATCTTAGTGGAATGGAGTACAAAAGTGGCCATGCAAAGGACTTCACCCATACCATGAAAGAGATCCAAGAGCATGTCAAGAAGTAGATCCAAGACAGTTAACATAAGTTGAAAGCCAAAGTTGATGAGAAGAGGAAGGATGTTTAGTTTGAAGTGGGTGACTATGTCATGGTTCACTTGAACAAATCAAGGCTACGAAAGGGTGTCCCTATCATGCTTCAGATGAAAAGGGTGGGACCTTGCAAAATCTTGGCCAAATATGGGGCTAATGCCTATAAAGTGGACTTACCATCAGACATGAGAATATCTCCAGTGTTTAATGTTCAAGAATTAATCCATTTTAGAGGTCAGGTGGATGAGATCAATCCAAACAGTCAAGGGGTCAGTGATGATGTGGAGGTTGTTGTCTTACCTCCAAAGTTTCAGATGGTAGCTGACAAAGTTCTAGACTCTCAGGTTAAGAAGAATACTAGACATAAAGTCTACATGGAACATTTGATTTAGTGGAAGGATAGACCAGAGTTAGAGGCCTCCTAGATTGCAGAGGCAGACTATAAGAAGGTGGGCATCTCAAAGGATCTTTTGTCCATAGGAGTGACATAGATTTTCCTTTTTGGGGGAGTATGGTGCAGGAGCACCTAGGTAAGCTAGATGATACAATGTAACCTAGGGATTCTTCTATGTTTTTGGCTTGTAGTTGTGTGTGTATATTTTGTACATGATAAGAGAGACACAACAAGTCAATAGATCATTGCATTAGCTCAAAAATGTTAGATAAGCATGTAAAACCAACTAATATCAACCTATTTCCTTCTAACTAAGAAGAGTATTATTAGTAACATAATAGCCCTCAAATTATGCTACCATCAGTGACATATATGACCTAGAATGAAGGATTTTAGTTTAAAACAAGCTAAATGAAGAGATAACATGCATTCTAGCTCTAAGAATGGAAATAAGAATAATGTAAAAGTATGAATTATGAAGTGAAATATGAGTTCTAAGATTAATCTAACAACATAACATTGCATTTACAATATGAGATGAAGGCTCCTTTGCTCTCAAAAATGGCTTCTATTTATAAAAGAATGAGAGAGAGAGAGAGAGAGAGAAAGAGAGAGAGAGAGAGAGAGAGAGAGAGAGAGAGAGAGAGAGAGAGAGAGAGCGCATTANGAGAGAGAGAGAGAGAGAGAGAGAGAGAGAGAGAGAGAGAGAGAGAGAGAGAGAGAGAGAGAGAGCTCATTAATGAGTTGAGGGACTCATTAATGGTGGTGTAAGAACCATTGATGCCTTGAGCATTAATAAGGCATGGAGGAGGCATAGGCTTAAGGAATCTTCATTAATAAGGTATTAATGAAAGCCTTAAAGAAGCAAGGGAAGGGTGTAAGAGGATGGCTTGAGAAGGTGGACCTTGAGAAAAGAATCTTGAGATTCCATGACTTTCTCAAGTGGGTGGAGTTGTTAATTATTCCCTAATGGAATGTGACAACATTAGGAGGTGGGTTAGCAGTAGAATTAAGATTAGGATTAGATTAGCAAGGGTGAATGGGTTGAGAAGGGTTAGAACCCAGGGTAGAAGTGGTTGAGATAGGTTAGGTTGGGGTTTAGGAGAATATAAATTAAATGAATTAAAATTATTTAATTCATTCAAAAATAGGAATTAATTATTTAAACAATTTAATTTTTTTTTAATAATTAAGGGACTATAGCCATTTTAATTAAATTAAATAGGCTAGGGGAATGGGTTATTTTGCAAGTGGGTAATTGATTTAGGGATTTATTTAATTCCTTTATAATTAAATACTATAGCCATATTTGATTTTGATTTAATTTAATTGGTTTGAATTGTATGGCTATAATAGTTAATATAATTTAGTGATAAAAATCACCTAGGACATTAAATTGATTCGAAGAATTATGCCAAGAAGTAACAGGGTCATTTGGACATAATCGAGGGTATGATCACACTTAAGGTAAATAGAGTCCATAGTAGGAACAATCCAAATTTAGGTGGTTACATTTGCCCCTCTTTGAATTGATGTGCGAGCAGTGCATTGATTCAAAGAAAGTTTTTGATTTTGACTTCAGAAAGATTGAGAGTTCCATTCTTGATTGTCGAACAAAATGTTGATGAGATCAATCTTGCACTTGATCGAACCAAATTGATAGAATTGATTTTGAACATGGTTGTCATCCAAAAATTAATAAAAGATTTCAAAGATACCAATTCTGAACTTGGTTGTCATCCAAAAATTGATAATATTGATTTTGAACTTGGTTGTCATCCAAAAAGCCAGTATGAAGCTGCTAGGAGCTTAACAAAAATCTTTTAAAATGAGGAAACATAAGATATCCAGCTCATGAGAACCAAATCTTTCTATCCAACAATTTTAACTTTAGTCAAGGAAACTATTATGCCCCTAGTTTGTTTGATAACAAAGTCATTTTGATGTTGTTTCAAGAAAAAAATTGATTGATGATAGTGTGATCATGCCCCGTCGGGAATGAAATCAAAGAAAAAGAATAAAATCCCTCAGTTGAAAGAACGTATCACTTGCAGGAAGTAGTTAGGACAAGAAAGAATGGAGTAGAAGAAGTGGGAAAAGAGGGTGTGTTTAAAAATAAACACACGATTACCAAGTTAATTACGTGAAAATGTGAGTGGTAAGACTGATAAAATGATGTTAGACCAAGATGGATGATAAAATGTGTAGTATTGACCGATGTTAGGAACAAATGAAGCAAATCTATAATTTTCAAAACTGTCGTAAGAAGGGTACTGGGCTACTGAAAACATCTTATGCACCTTCAATTTGGTTCCCGATTGATCAGAAAGAGAACACAAATGTAGTTTTAGTTGTCTGGGAGGAGTTTCAAAACTCCTAAATGTCTCAAAAGACCCATATAAGCCTCCAAAATTACCATTCCACTATTCATTTTCACTGTTAGCCATAGTGATTCAGAGAGCTCTATAGAGAAGATGGTAGTCCCTATGAGGAAGTATCATTTTGAGATGAGCCATCAACATCAGCGTCCAGCTGACTACCCACCGCTGGTAAGTGCTCAATAAACTACCCTGTGAATTTTGCAATTTTCAAATTCATGCATTTTTGTAGTAGTTATAGCCCTTGCAATTTAGAATCACATCCAGGATTCTGGATCACAACCTGTGAATCATGTGTCACATCCAAATTTTCCCAGATCGCATCTGGTTTTTCTAGATTCCTGCGTTGCATCCGGTATTTCCCAGATCGCATCCAGTTCCATTGTTTTTGCTATGCTTTTAGGGGAAATCCATCAGTGTGTCACACCTAGGGTGATTAGGATCACACCCCATATTTAGGATCACATCTCATATTTTAGGAATTGTATCCTGTAAACGCAGTCGCATCCTATATTTCCAGGATCGCATCTGGCAGAATGGATCGTATCCTGCTGTTTCAGAATCGTATCTAGTCAACAGACTTAGAATTTCAATCTTTTTGACTTGTTTACTTGCTGCAAACTTGGAATTCCTTAGCTGATTAGGAGTCTACCCCTGTGTTGTAGATAGGATACTGATGTATTGTCATTTTTGTCCAAAATAGGCCCAGTTTGAGGTAGTCGCATTTTGTGGCACTTACCCTGCATGTGTACTTACATTGTCAGGATGGTTGTCAAATGACGAGCAGATGACTATGATCTGATGTGGATTAAATTCCTTGATAGGTTTACCTGAGATCGGGGTAAACCATGTGTTGTTGACTGCTCTTGCTGAGAGATGGCACTCAGAGTACAACACCTTCCATTTACCGACTGGAGAGATCACCATGACTTTGGAGGATATCTGGAGGATACTGCACATGTCGATGATCGGGCAGAAGGTTTTCTTTTAGTCAATAGCTGGCGTGGCTATTGGTGCTGCACTCAGATTCTTCCAGGATGATACCATTGACTGGAGATATTTGTCATGGGACTACATGGTTGATCATTATGATCGATTATCTATTTATTTAGCAGGTCTGGTAGGCGGCATCCTCATGCCAGATAGGGGCCAACATGGATTTATGGTTGGTTGGGTGGGTATGATAGAGCAGATGATCATCCACCATCGGCAATTTACTTGGGGTAGCTATATTTTAGCTCACATGTACAGAGAGCTACACGAGATAGTATACCATTATACCTGTAGTATGACTGTGGGTATCCTTATTCTTTAGATCTGGGCCTAGGAGAATATCCCTGTTACATGACCGATTATAGATAGATAGAGGGTACCTAAGTAGCCTTACATATACATGTATGCAGGCCTTCTTCAGCAGCCCCATCTGGGCAAGATTGAGTATTGGCACCATTTATTTGATGATATGATAGAGGTTGTTTGGCGACCATATTTAGATTGTGAGGTATGGACCTCAGATGCCCGGCAGGTGCCTTACTTATGCTAGAGCCGATATCTTATGGTAGGACCAGGTATGTTATAGAGTGATCCATCATTACCAGAGTGTTGAGGCAGTATGGTTAGTGACAAGGCAGGACAGAGGATATTGTTGTATACGCCTGGACTAGGGATGAGACACCATTATGGGGTGCATAGTTGACATATAAGACAACCCACCAGGAGATCTGAGACATGGTGGCAGTAGACTGGGATCTCTGGCTTGATGTAGAGGATGCAGGTGTGTTAGATGGTTATGCTACTGAGAGGCTTTAGTACCCCTTTCCTTGGTTCACTATTCTTGAGGAGATTATTCCTCATATAAAGGAGCCCTTAGATTATGAGCCTGATGATCGACTAGTCAGGGGTAGGGGAGGTTCATAGAGAGACAGGGCTCCCAGCAGACATGGAGGCCATGATGGTGGCAGGGATGGCAGGCATCCTCCTCCCGATGATGGGCATGATGGAGATGATAGGGGTGGTGGTGGTGAGGAAGTGGATACACATGTAGCCAGCGGCAGTGGAGAGGGTCAGCATACCTGATTCAGATTTGTAGCTCCTCGGAGAGATACCGGTCCACTCCTTACTAGGGACTAGCAAAGATAGAGATGAGAGGGGTCACAGGATAGACCTTTGGATAGGGGACTGGACAGGGCCCAGGAGCAGGATACAGGCAGAGATGGAGATCCGATGTCTGTATGTGAGCAGGAGAGGGACCAGCTTCGAGCCATGATCATAGTGTTGGAGGCTAGAGTTACTACTGCTGATGCCTTACTGGCAGATAGGGATACACATCTTGAGAGGCTGAGAGCAGAGAGAGATGTGCATGCTCGGACAATGGTCCATCAGGGATAGAGGGCTACATACTATTATGCCCTATACCATGCAGCAGTTCTAGAGGGCCAAAGATCACCTTCATTCTCAGGAGTGACTTAGCAGTCAGAGGGGGCCATGCCTCCGACAAAAGCTCTTTTTGTACCACCTCCTCCTCCTCCTGACTAGGGAGAGGGGGCGGGATAGAGTTAACATTTTGTATCATTTTTATGACATGTATATCTTTGAGATCATATTTTTATATCTAGATCCTACTAAGATCCCCTCTTTTGTATATCTGGATCCTTTTGAGATCCATTTTTGTAGATGACATTCATACATGTATATCTGATTCATTTTGGCTCACTGATATACTAATACTCTTTATGCATACTGTTCCATATTTGATCTGTACCATGTTATGACGATATATATCTGATGCAGCTTCTTGATTCTGACATATTTCATGAGTTCTCTTTTCTTTCATAGAGGTGGTAAATGTATCTTTGCACATGTGATGATATCTTGGTCTCTTGATGAATTAGTTTTTAGATGATAACATCATTTTATGATTGGATGTGATGAGTTAGTACTGATATAAATATATTTTAAATGATACTCATGTGAAAATACAAATGTATGTTTCTTTTGATTTTTTGGTTATGCCAAATAGATGTATGGATGCACTTTAGGATGAAAAAGTAAAAATGCAATACGTGGATGCTTTATTTTTTGTATTTTCCTATTTCTATTTTCAATGAATGTAAAATGTATGCTATGGATGTGCAATGATATTTGATATTAGTAATATGGATGATGTAATTAACTTGATTGTTAGAAGAAGATAGAAATCATTTTTGAACACAAAATCCCTTATGTTGTTATTTCTGTTGATAAATGCACTATGCAAGCTCTAAATGCAGCTATATGCAGACTCTTAGGACTTGTCATTGAATTAGCAAATATTGCAACATTTTTATCATCATTGGGAACTTTTCAAATTGGATACTACCTGATAGTACAACCATCACTAATACCCACTGATATTATGAAAGTATGAATGCTATGTTTTATTTTGAAATGTCAGAAATAGACTTAGGTATCAAGGCATAGAAGCCATGATGACAAAATAGTCACCTTCCTTTTAATATACTAGATTCTGGTTAAGGCAAGATATTGGACCCGCAATGACCTTGAAAATTCATATCCTTGGGTACATTATGATTCGTATACCTTAGTGAGAATCTGGATCAAAAAATAGACAAGGAAATTGTTTCAACCTCACTGTAGTTTACACATAACGAAGATCGAGATATATGTGGCTATCCACCCATAGTGGCAGCTCTTACCATAAACATCCAAGTTAGGTGAAATTTATAGGATCATTTGTAACAATCACCATACATAGAAGTTCAAGAAAACATTATGCCCCCTATCCTTGTGACTCTTTGTCTTTGCACAGACATCATTGAGCAACTAAGAAGACATAATAAATTATCAATTGTGAATCAAGCCAATAAAATTTGTAATTACTTAGATACCCCTAGTTGAAAACATCATCAGGACATAAAAGAATCATAATCAAGCCATTATCAATTGTGTGTTTAAGTAGTACTTGTTCATTTATATGTCAAACATAGTAGAGATTCATCAATCAGAAAATTATAAGATAAGAAATATGGTGTTCCATGTCTGTGCATTGATAGGATAATTTGTTCATGTTTGCAATCCAATATAGCCCTGTTTGAAAAGGCACCCTTGTTTTGGAAAGTGACATTGTTTTGCATGTATCAAGAAAAATTGTGTTTGTGAGGATAACCATCCTAGAGTAACCTAGCAACCACAACTGACTATGCCAGCAAAGATGCCCCCAGTGCAGGATGAATTATTTCTAAGATATAAAGATAGACAAATCCCAAGTGAGGATAAGATAGTCATATAGGAAAATGAAGTCAGCGTAAGAGAACAGGAAAAATTATGAAGGCCTTGTGTCAATAGTGCATTGATAGATGGAGCGTAGAACACAAGTGACACCTAATTACCAGGTTTTCACCACTTGAAAAGACCTTTTGTCTTTCTTTTTTCTTTTTTCTACCAAGATGCCTGTTTTACTAGGTGCTCATCAAGGCACTTTTTTATTTTTCAATTTTTTTTCTTTTTTTTCTTTTTTGAATGTTTTTGTAGTATCAAGGCACCTATTTACCAAGTTTTCACCAAGGATACCCTTTTTGTAGGATCTTTTCCACTATTTTTGGATTTCTTTAGGATCAATTTTCTAAATGTTTTTGGTATTTTGCAAGAATTATTTGTTGTACAAGCTCTGCTAGCCGAACATTAAGCGTAGAACCACTTCAAATGTAGAGTATTGATAGGATCTGGAAGAATGTCTCCCTCAGGTGTAGCTAATTGATAAGCTCCAGTCCCAAAAGTAGCAGTGATAACATAAGGTCCCAGCCAGTTAGGTTCAAACTTTCCTTTCTACTCCTTGTTAGGTTGGTTCTTAGGATTCTCGTTGAGGACGAGATCTCCCACTTCAAATTTGTGTGGTTTGACCTTCTTGTTGTAACCTTTGGACATACGTGCTTGATATACCTTGAGGTGATCAAATGCTTGTTATCGACGCTCATCTAGTAGGTCCAGAGAATTTACCTGATCAATGCAGTACTGCTCATCAGTAACCAGTCCTTGTAAAGATATCCGCAAAGATGGGATTTTAACCTCAATGGGTAGTACTGCTTCAACACCATAGACTAGAGAAAATGGCATGGTTCTAGTTGGTGTTCTTATGCTCGTTCTGTAGGCCCATAGTGTCAGATTTAGTTGTAGATGCCAGTCTCTGCCAGAGTTTCTCACAGTTCTGTGTAGAATCTTAAGTATATTCTTGTTTGATGCCCCAGCCTTTCCATTACCTTGAGGATAATAGATTGAGGAGAAATGTTGAGTGATATGGAACTGTTCACAAAGGTCATCAATGTCTTGATTTTTAAATTGGCCCCCATTGTCTGTCACAATTGAAGAGGGTATCCCATATCTACAGATAATGTAGTTCAGAAGGAACATTGCCACCTATTTGCCAGTGGCTTTGATTAGCAGCATGGCTTCAAACCACTTTGTAAAATACTCTGTGGCTGTAATGATAAACTTGTGTCCATTTGAGGAGTTGGGATATATTTGTCCAACCAAGACAAAGGCCCATTGCTGAAATGGCCAATGTGTTATGAAAGGTATAAGTTCTTTGGCAGGAGCATGGATAAGGTTTCCATGTGTCTGGAAACTAAGACATTATTTTTAAAACTGAATAGCATCTTTCTCCATGGTAGGCCAATAATAGCCTACTCTGAGTAGTTTCTTGGCTAATGAAAACTTGTTTGAGTGTGATCCACATACACCTTCATGGACATCTTTTAATGCTAGATTGGACTCTTCGAATTCTAAACACCGATGAAGTGTACCATCGATGTTGATATAGGTTTTTAGTTATGAGGACGTAACACGATGCTGTCCTAATCAGGGATCTTTTCTCATTTCTGGATAGATTGGCAGGAATGGTTTGGTCAGAAAGGTAAGTAATGATACTGGCATACCAAGATTGAGCTGGGGTATTCAAGGTACATATCACCTAGTATTCAGGGGTATCAAAGGTAGGATAAGATATTTCATCCACCGAGAAGTCATAGCAGAATTGATGCTCCTACAGTTGTAACATGGATGCCAAGGTAGCCATAGCATCCACAGCTTTGTTCTCTGATCTTGGTATCTGTTGGAAGGTGACGTAGACAAAGTACTTCTTCAGATCATCAATTAGTTGCTTGTAGGGCATCAAATTTTCATCTTTTGTTTGATACTCACTAGTGACATGATTGATAATTAGTTGGGAGTCACCATACATGTGTAAATCTATGATCTTCCATTCCATAGCTAGCTTGAGGCCATTGACCAATGCTTCATATTCTGAGATATTGTTGGTGCATGGAAACATCAATTTGTAAGATTTGGGAATCTTGTATCCTTGTGGGGTTATGAAGAGGACCCCTGCTCTAGACCCTTGTTGAGTGAATGAACCGTCAAAGTACATCTTCCAGGGATGTTTGGTGAGATGCATGATTATTTCATGAGGGAATTCAATGAGTAAAGGTTCATCATCCTAGAGTGGTGAATCAGCCAATTGATCTGCAAGTACCTATCCTTTGATAGCTCTCCATTCTACATATTCAATGTCAAACTCACTTAGAATTAGGACCCATTTTGCCAAATGTCTTGTTAATGTTGTTCTGCTCAAAAGATACTTTAGAGGATCAATTTTAGCAATGAGCTTCATGGTATGAGAGAGCATGTAGTGTCTCAATTTTTGTGATGTGGAGATGATTGCTAAGCATGCTTTTTCAATAATTCTATAATTGAGCTCATAAGTGACTAGTGCTCTACTAATGTAGTAGATAGCTCATTCTTTCTTTGTTTCATCTTCTTGCACCAGTAATACTCCTAGGGATGTAGTTGTTTCATCTTCTTTACTATTTTGGGATTTGATACTACCACAGAGTGGTTTTCACCATCAGTCCACTTTTTCTTTTTATTTTTTCAGTTTGTGACTAAGAAACTTGATATCCTTCTGTGACATGTTCTTTCTCCTTGCATTGGTGGAAGAAGGGTAAGGTTCACAAGAATTGAGATAACAATCTAGGGAGTGGTCATTAGGAAAGTCAAGGATAGGAATAGGATCTATTTCAGTCCAATCAACTAGGTCTGGATGTACCAATGTTAGAGAATTAGATTCTGGGAAGGATAGCATCATGCTAGCATCAAGACCATTAACTGACATGACACGGTCTATTAAGTTAGTTTCTTTGATATTTAGTCAATAAGAGTGAGATCATTGTAAAAAGTGTCATTTTTAGTCATATGTGGATAAAACTCTAGTGACTCATCAGTAGAAATCTCATCATCATCTCTCTGTAAATGGAGGTTTCTTGTTTGTGGCCTATGAAATTCTTCTAGATTTATGTATTCACCTGTGTCTTCATCAATGATCAGGGGAAGGAACTCTTCTTCTACTTCAGGAGGATCAGTATCATTGAGAGGAGTGTCAGATCATTTTCTAGGAGTTGAGGGAGCTGCAAACATGTGAATGGTATCTATTCCAATATCTTCAGAGGTGATAGATAGTCGATCCCATTCATAGTCATGAGAGTTTGTGACATCATCATGAGATCTGTTTAAGTATTCAACAATGGTTATCTAATGTACTTGATTAGCTATTTATAGATCAAAGTGGGGTAGATCAAGGACATGTGAAATGGTGATCAATTTCCCCCATTTAGGATGTAGATTCTATGGCTGGGGCATCTCTTAAGTGATTGTTGCTATGGTGTCTCCTACCTCTTGAATGGGAGGTTGTGCTATCAAAGGGGTGTGAAGATCTTGTGGTACCTCAAAGCTAGGTATATAGAGTTGTCCTTGATATGTAAGATTCTCTATACCAACATGTAATAATCTTTCATAAGGCCATGGTTCTAGTACTATCTCATTTGTTTCATCACTCCCTTTATCAGAGGTTGGGCTATCTTTTGAAGTAGGTTTGTCAGATTGGGTATTAAAACCAAGTCATGTTTTATCTCTATTGTTCTGGAACTCCATGGGTATAGGTTCAATGATCCCTCATCTGGTGTCATTTAGAGGTCCCTTTCCTTTGTAACCCATTTGTGTGAGAAAATCATACCCGTTTCCATACTGTTCTAGGGATATCTTTACATGTTTGATCTTAGATTCCACTGGTTCACCTTTGTAAAGCCAATCCAAGATGGCCTACTCTTTTGTGTTATCTGAATAAGATGTGGATTCCTTTATCATGCTAGTTGCCTTGTGTACTTCTGGCTCTTTGGATGCTACAGGTGTGAATGTTGATGAAGGTTTCTCATAGGATCTTGGTGATACCGGAAGTTATATCAGTGAGGGAGTTAGGTCCAGCTTGTACTCTCTCATACTTGTTTCTTCAAGTTTCAAGGTTTTACTAAAACTCATCATAACCATGTCCTTGGTAGCTTCAAGAGCATTTGCATCTATAGCCTCTTTGTTTTGTGGGATCATGCTACCTACTTTGATATTGTTGCAAGTGTAGTTAGCATTTGCAAGAATCGTCACTTCAACACCATTATGTGGGAATTTTATGCATTAGTGATAAGTGGATGGTACAACTTGCATTTCATGAATCCATGGTCTCCCTAGTAGGATATTGTAGGCCAATGGTAAATCCAGAACTTGACATATGACGTTCCTCTCAATTGGTGTGAATCTGATAGGTAGAAAAATAAGACCCTTAGAGGATCTTTCTTCCTCATCATAAGCTTTGATGGTTATCTTGTTTCTGGAGTCAATTGTTTGTTCTGAAAGACCTAGTCTCCTGATTAGATCCAGTGTATAGATATTCAATCCTATGCCTCCATCTATCAACACGCATCTAACATGGTATTTATGAATAAGGACTTCAATATGGAGGGGTTGATTGTGTGGATGGGTCAATGACTTGTCATCCTCTTCAGAAAAGGATAGGTAGTGTGGTGCTGAGATGTGATTGACCATCGCTTGGAACTTGGATATGTCAATATGTTTTGGAACATTAGCAGCATGTAGAGCCTATTCTAGGATTTCCCTATGTACTGTGGATATCTTGAGCAATTCAAAAATATAAATTTTGGCGGAGGTTCATTGCAATTGGTCTACCAAGTCATATTTTTCTCCAGGGATAGTGACCATGTGTTTTGCTATTGGTTTAGGAATAGTTATAATAGGAACCTTGGACGTTGACGTTGATGTCGGTTTTGGAGGTCCTTTGATTGCAACCTATGCTTGGCTCCGTGTTACAACATTTGAGTGGGATGAGACACCTTTAATTGTGATTACATTGATGGATTCAATTTTAATGTCAAGAATATTAATCACATTGTCATTTTTGGAATAGGTGTAGTTGACCTCATTACCCTTCCCTTTAGATGTCTCTCCTTGATTGTAATTAGGAAAGGGTTTGTTGAATGTTGTATGATCCCCATTGGTAGTATGTCCGTCTACTTTGATCTTACCTCCTTTTATGAGGTCTTGGATGACATGCTTAAGTTTGAGACAATTATTAGTCTTGTGTCCCTTGTTTTTGTGGAAGACACAATAGGAATTATCATCCCACCACCTGGGTTTGACAATTGGTGCCCATGGTTTAGAATCGGGAATCATAAGAACTTTGTTATCCAATAGTGTTTTCAAAATAGTCTCAAGAGGCTCCCCCAAAGGAGTGAATGTTCTTTGGGGTTTTGAAGTCCATGTTCATTCCTTGTTGTTATCATTGTTTGGTTTGGAAATGGGAGGTGTTACCTTAGCATCTTTTCTTGCTTGCATGCCATTGGTTAGATTAAATGCCTCGGGTTTAGGGTTAATGTTAGAGGCATCAACCACTCCATCATTAACAACATTCTTGTTTTGCTTCCACCATTTAGGCTTAGAGTTGGAGTTGTTGGTTTTTCTTTCATTTTGAAGGGTGATCGCTCCCCTTTTAACCATGACTTCCTCAATATAGAGGGCATTTTTAATCATTCTATCAAAGCTAGGAGAGTCTTGCATTTGTAGAGCATAGTTCAATTCAGGCACTAGATTATTAACGAAGATTTCCATCTTCTCCGTTTCAGGAATGACCCTTGAATATCATGGAAAAATCTTCCTCCATCTTTGGAGGAAGTGTGTGAATGATTCTCTAGTTCATTGTTTGGTGTTACATAGGTCCATCATAGTTACATTATGTTGGATGTTGTAGGAGTAATGTTGAATGAATTGTTGGATTAACTCCTCAAATGTTTTGACCTTAGGTTTTAGTTTTGAGAACCACTCCAAGGAATTACCTCCTAGACTTCCTGGAAATAGTCGCATGACGTATGTAGGTTTGTGCATGTACTCGATGCTTAGAGCATAGAATTCTCTAACATGATTGTGGGGGTCAGTTTCTCCCATGTATTTGTCATACTTTGGCCTCACCACATTAGGGGGAAATAGGACCATAGTGATACTCTTGTCAAAAGGAAATGGACAAATGGCATCCAAAGAGTATTGTGTTTTGGGTTTCTCCTTCTCTTGTTTGAGGTTCGTGAGCTCCATTTGCATCAGATTGAGCTGTTTGGTGAGAATAGATATTGGGTTCGGTACTTCCTTTTCCTTGAGTTTTTCCACATCATAATCTTTGGGTAACTTGACAGCTATGGATGCTAGATGAAGGAAGTATTTTTCTTTATCGTCCTCAATTATCCATTCCATTATCTTGTGGAACCATTTACTCTATTTGAGTTTTTTTTTTATTCATCTTTGGGAATCTCCTCTTCACTATCTAATCCAAATGGATCACATTAAAACTTGGGTCTTTCTTCCTCCTCCGTGCCTTTAGATTTTTCATGTTTGTCATCATTATAATCTTCAAAAGCCCTACTCCATCCATGAGTGTTGCTATCCATTTGAGGAGAATCTAGATCAAGAAGGGAACTACGAGATGTTTCTCCTTGAAAGTGTGGTGTTTTAGGAGGCACTTTTGATCCTTTAGTTGTGTACTTGTTGCATCTTATGTTAACCATGAATTTGTTTCTCAACTTTGTTAACATTTCCCAATAGTGCAAGTAAGGATTTCAGATCATTCAAGTGGGCGTGTCTAGGTAAAAGTAACTATTTTTTGTTGGTAGATGTAAGTGATTCCAGTGTCAGAGGGTTAGAATTCCCTGATAGTGAGCTAGGAACCAAGTTGTTGGTAGAAAATGGGTAGACCACACGTATTGAAATGATCGTGAAAGACTGACTAAGCATGCAAGGTGGACATTTCAAAAGTGTTTTGAAATTACAATAGGGAGACCAGAAGAGACAACAGGAACTAGCTAAAGAGAAAAATGGGTATCCTAATCAGCTAAGACTTTCTAAGAGAAATTCCTACAAGTACCCACTATCCTAAATGCAAGCTCCCAGATGCGAGCTTTTGATGGTACCAGATGCGATCCTAGAATATGGATGCGACTATGTGCTTACTAAATGTGATTCAGAATACCAAATGTGATCCTAAACACTACATGCGACTTGGGAAATACAAGATGCAATCTTATGATGACTTTGTCAGTTTTGGTCAGTTTTGAAAAGTTCATTTTCAGAGTGTGTGAAGTTGTTTGTTTCTAGGTTGTGTTAAGAGGTGTCGTAATGTGTGAAAAACACATGTACTCCAAGGTTTGAAATTTTTTGATTGTTTTGAGGAGATTATCTTTTTAATGATCTTTTGAACACATCAAACAGTTTTGCATTGTTAGGAGGGTTAAACAAACACTCATCTTTTCCTATTCTCTAGGTGGAGGATGAAAATATTTTCTTGTTGACTTAGGTACACACTCAAATGCTAATCAAAATACAGCCATCACCAAGCATGCAATGGATCCAGTCATGACATTGTATTAGCCAACTCCAAATGCAAGTGAGGGAATGATATGACGAGTGTCTTGGGGAAATTACTTTTTCCTTGCACAAAGATTATCACCCTTTCGGAGATGAATCGGGAATTCTTTCAGTTCAAGTTGTTGTAGATTATTGGGCAATCCATTCAAAACTGTCCCCCATGGAATTGCACAAGGAAAAATTTAGGCATATAGCCCTATGAGTACGTGAATATATTTAGTCTTGCAAGCAAGATTCAAGCAGTTCCGCTCTACATATACCCAGATATGTTCAAGGAATGATGTCAAAATTCCAAGAAAAAAACTAGTTCCATCTTCTGAGACTTTAGCCTACGAGGAAGCAACTATTTATAGTGAGTTGGAAGGGCTGGCGTAAAATCTATCCTCACTTGGGTCATTCCTAGGAGATTTTTTCCTCAAGCGGCAGGCTCTCTATTGTTAAATATATGTAACCAGGATTGGCAAGCTTTGGATGTCTGGATTTCTAATTCTTCTTCTGAAGAAGAGCATACTCTCCTAATCTAAACTATTTTCTCCCAAAACACGTAAAGAAAAGTTCATTACTTCAAGCTATGTTTAGCTTGATTTAGTTGTTCCTATTTTAAAGAAAACAGGATGCTTGAAAAGAAAAGTTTGCCTTGTTCAATTAACCACAATATTTAATGACTTGCTTGTTTAATTAATAATCCAAAAAGAAATAAATGATTGAACTTGTTCTTTGATCCCACATATTTAGTGCTTTGTGTTATTCATTTACTGATCCAAAAAGAATTAGGTGATGTGTTTGCTTGTTCATTTACCCCAAATTCCATTCAATCCATAAATTGATGTATGAGTTTCTGATTTTCCTTAAAAGGAAAAGAGCATAATCCTCTAGTCAGTTTAGTGATAGATTGGAATATGTACTTTAAGTTTGAAAGTAAGTAAATAGAGGTCAAGATGGGGGGTTGGCAACCTATAAAACTGAGTTAGTATCTGTCTAGTTCAACTCTCACGAAAAGCTCCAAAAACAACCTGCAAACACTTGTTAAGCTGCAAGATACCAGAAACACAACCTGTCAAAATGTTAGGATTAGGAAAATGAAATGCACAAGCTTTTTAACTAGATGCAAGCCTAAAGTTTTGCTGAATGTGATGCAACATATTGTATGCGAGCCTCATTTTCAGTGGTGCAAGGGCGTATCCTAGATGTGATCTTGAAAGGTTAAAAATGATCCTGTAACAGATTTTTGGACATGCAAATTAGTGAAAAATTGATTTAAAATGAGGCCAAGTCAAACATCTTGCCCCACGGTGGGTGCCAAAAATGTGTGTGTATATTTTGTACCTGATAAGAGAGACACAACACATTAATAGATCATTGCATTAGCTCAAAAAGGTTAGATAAGCATGTAAAACCAACTAATATCAACCTATTTCCTTCTAACTAAGAAAAGTATGATTAGTAACATAATATCCCTCAGATTATGCTACCATGAGTGACATATATGACCTAGCATGAAGGATTTTAGTTTAAAAAGAGCTAAATGAAGAGATAACATGCATTCTAGCTCTAAGAATGGAAATAAGAACAATGTAAAAGCATGAATTATGAAGTGAAATATGAGTTCTAAGATTAATCTAACAGCATAACATTGCATTTACAATATGAGGTGAAGGCTCCTTTGCTCTCAAAAATGGCTTCTATTTATAGAAGAATGAGAGAGAGAGAGAGGGGAGACAAGGCTCATTAATGAGTTGAGGGACTCATTAATGGTGGTGTAAGAACCATTAATGCCTTGAGCATTAATAAGACATGGATGAGACATAGGCTTAAGGCATCTTCATTCATAAGGTATTAATGAAAGCCTTAAAGAAGCAAGGGAAGGGTGTAAGAGGATGGCTTGAGAAGGTGGATCTTGAGAAAGGAATCTTGAGATTCCATGACTTTCTCAAATGGGTCGATTTGTTAATCATTCCCTAATGGAATGTGACAACATTAGGATGTGGGTTAGGAGTAGAATTAGGATTAGGATTGGATTAGCAAGGTTGAATGGGTTGAGAAGGGTTAGAACCCAGGGTAGAAGTGGTTGAGATAGGTTAGGTTGGGGTTTAGGAGAATATTAATTAAATGAATTAAAATTATTTAATTCATTCAAAAATAGGAATTAATTATTTAAACAATTTAATTACTTTTTAATAATTAAGGGACTATAGCCATTTTAATTAAATTAAATAGGCTAGGGGAATGGGTTATTTTGCAAGTGGGTAATTAATTTAGGGATTTATTTAACTCCTTTATAATTAAATACTATATCCATGTTTGATTTTGATTTAATTTAATTGGTTTGAATTGATTTGAATTGTATGGCTATAATATTTAATATAATTCAGTGATAAAAATCACCTAGGACATTAAATTGATTCGAAGAATTATGCCAAGCAGTAACAGGGTCGTTTGGACATAATCAAGGGTATGATCACACTTAAGGTAAATAGGGTCCATAGTTGGAATAGACCAAATTCAAGTGGTTATAGTAGTGGTTCTAGCCAGACCACTAGGTGAATAAAGGGACTAAGAGTCCTAGTATATAGGGTGCTAAGTAGGAGGATGTCTTGTTAGGTCCTTAGAAACTTTTGTGTCCATTTAGGTCCAATAAGGTGTTTTTGGTATTTTATTTCCAAATGAGTAAAAAAAATGGATAGAGGTCCTATTTGATGTTATTTCATCCTAATTAGTGGTTTGGACAAGTTTGGACAAGGTTAGACTAAGTTTGGATAGCATATCCAAAAATTTGCAAAAGTTGTCAATGTTGTCATTGACAACATTGACAACATTTATGACAAGAATGCAAATTCAAAGGAATTAGTTCCTTAAATATTTGAAATCAGTTTTTATTTCCTTGGTCAAATATATAATACCATCCTTGACCTTTTTGTAGGGTTGGCATTTTGAATTCATATTGTGTATGGACTGTGAATTTGATATACAGTTATAGTTTTTGTGTTTTGTGAAGATCAGATTGTTTAATGGATTGAAGGAATTTTTGTAAGAATTGATTTGATTAATGTAGGTTCATATAAGATTTATTTTTGTATTAGTTTTTTGGATTCAATAATTTTAGTTGATTGTTTAAATTCTTTTGTTTTCTGGACTGTCAATGTCCTGAATTGAGCATTGTGAACCAATGCAGTCATAGATCCATTTTACATTGTGGCACTTGCATGGGCTCTTGGATTATGGAAGGTGACTCCATGTACATTTTTTACAGTGAAGGAGGGGCCCAGGAAGTTATGGCAGCCATTTTTAAAGTGATTCCCTAGGCGAGCGAGAGTGGCATGGCTAGGGATCACCAGTAATTATAGAGCTTGTTAGAGGGATTGAAAGAATTCATAGCTTGAATAAATGAATTTGGAAAGGTAGGAGAGTTAGTGAAGGAACCCTAACTTAGAGGATAAGTTTGGGTAAGTTTTTTTACAAGCCAAGAACATCCATTTCTTGTGCAGACAGTGGCAAAGACCTAAAACCCTAAATTTTAGGCATGAATGTAGGAGGTAGTGTACGGACACCTCTGAGATCCAAGACCTATAAAATAATTAGGTTATTGATAAGGGGTATTGGGATATGTATTTTATTTTCATACTTGTTTGGAGGTTTTAAGATTTATTGCAGAAAAGGAGCCTAATTAGGCCTAAAGCTAGTAGCCCTTTTTTGGGTGAATTTGACTTGGAATTTGGAAATTGTTTAGGGTTTCACTTCAAAATTAGGTTGTGGACATTGAAATTGGTCCATTTAAAAATATTGGAGACTACCTTTCCATTCGGGAATGTTTGGGGTCCATTTGGATCAAATTGCACAAATGGAGCAAGAGTGACCAATTTGGGTCAAGGAGAGAGCATGAAGAGTTTGGATTCTACCTTGTTGGTGTTCACTAGTTGAAAGTGTTAGTTTCTTGTGAGAAGAAACCTAAGGATCCTAGGGTTAGTGAAAGAACCCTATTAGGTTAGGATATTGGCCTAGGAGACCCTAGAGGAATCTAGGGAGAAGCAAGACTAGTGCTACATCACATTGTAACCATTTGGGTGTGATACCTATTGATCTCATTTCCACAAGTAAATTTTAAAGGGGGATGTTATAAATTAATATTTCCTTGGTAAACTATGTAATTAAAGGATAAACCAAGGACATGTGACATATTTTTAATTCCTTTAATAAGGAAATTAGATATTCCTCCTTATGATGATTCTCACACATGGCATACACCTAATGTGAATGTGGCACTCATAGAGTATGGGAGTTGCATGCAAATTTATTCACTCATCTCTACTTAAGAGATGCTTCTCACACACTTCTTAGGTTCTAAAGTTGGTTCTCATAAGTTGGTTCTCAAGTTAGAATTCTTATCTCTTCTTCTCTCATTTTCATTCTTGCAATGTTGTAATGAGCTCTTTCTGAAGATCTCTCTCTTTCTTGGCTTCTCACCTCATTCATATTACATGCACAAGGGGTTTTTCTTAGTTTTCCCCTTTAAAAAACATTGTCTTGGTGTTGATCTTGAGCTTCTTGATGATTTTGGTGAAATTCCTTGAATCGTCATTCATTCACTAATTTATGGTAAAATTCTTACTTTTTTCAACTCTCTCTTGGATTCTTTCCTTTCCTAATCTCTATTTGTTTTCTTAATATTTCTAACATTGTCCTTCCACTTGAATAGATATTCCATATACTGCTTACCTCTTGTACTTCAACCAACTCTACTATTCAAAATCCTCTCTATCTGGTCCATTTGCTTCTTAGGATACTATTATCCAATATTTGATCCTCCACTACTACAGAAATCATATTCATGATACTCATATAAATCAAAAATATTGAAGAATGGTGATATATCCATGTCCTCAAGTAATTTCACTTCATAGGCATTCCTTGAATTGAATTTCCTCAAGATCTTATAGGGACAAAACTTATTCATCTTCAACTTTTTATAAGTACAAACTAGAAATCTACCCCTCTGCAAGTACACCATAACTTCATCTCCCACTGGAAATTCCTTATGTCTCATCTTCATGTCTTCTCTCCTGTTATAAGCTTGATTCATTTCTTCCAAATGATGTCTCGCTTCTTCATGCAATGATCTCATAACCTCTACAAATTCCTCTCCTTCAACACTCTTCTTAACATCATGACTAATATCCCTTAACTCTACTACTCCCTTAGTATTAAATCCAGTAACCACTTCAAATAGTGTCTTCCATGTGCTCCTATTTACTAAATTTTTATATGCAAACTCCACCTGTGGTACAATTAAATCCCAATTTATAGACTTATCTCCAACTAAACACGTCAACATGTTCCCTAAAATCTCTTTCACAACTGTAGTTTGTCTATAATTTTTTGGAGGAAAAGTAGAACTAAACTTCAAATCAGATTTCATCTTCATCCAAAGTATCCTCCAAAAATACCTAACAAATTGAATATCCCTATCAGAAACAATTCTCTTAGGTAATCCATGTAATCTCACAATCTCCTTGAAAACAAAATCAACTACATGCACTGCATTTGTAATCTTCTTACAAGGAATAAAATGTGCCATTTTAGAAAACCTATCTGAAACCACAAAGATAAAGTCATAGCCTCTCTGTATTATAGGAAATCCAAGTACATAATCCATACTAATTTCCTCCCAAGGTCTGACCAACACTACCAAAGGTCTATAAAACCCCACACTCTAATTACTACCTTTAGAAACTTGACATACCTTACAAAACTGTACAAATTTCCTCAAATCCTTCTAAACCTGTGGCCAAAAGAAATTCTCACCCATCAAAGCTACTATCTTATCAATGCCAAAATGTCCTACTAAACCTCCACTATGTTTCTCCCTAATTAGATTATCCCTCATGGAACTCCTAGGTATGCATAATTGACTACCTCTAAACAACATTCCATCTTGAATGAAATAATACATCCATGTACTTCTATACAAGCCTTCCTAGATTCAACAAAGTATGGATCTTACTCATGCAAGGTATTCAATTCATAAAAACCCAATACTGTAATATTCATCTTAGTAAACAAAGTCCTCCTACTCAATACATCAAAAAATGTATTTACTACGCCACTCTAATGTTTCAACACAAATGTATAGCTTTGCAAAACTCAACCCATATCAGATATCTCTAATTCAATTTACCTTGGCTACTCAAATACATCAATTCTTGATTATCAGTATACAATAAAAACTCCTTAGGTAACAAGTAATCTCTCCATTTCTTCAAACATTGGATTATAGCATAGAATTATTGATCATACACTAAATACCTTTTCTTAGCACCATTCAATTTCTCATTGAAATAAGAAACAGGTCTTCCTTCTTGATTCAAGACAACTCCAATTGCATTTCCACTAGCATCACATTCTTCTTGAAATACCTTCTTGAAATTAGGTAGAGCCAATACCGATTTCTCTATCACCTTCTGCTTCAAAAAATAAAAGCTCCTTTGTGCTCCATATCGGTCCATAGATTGAGTAAAATTTTATGATGAACTTCTGATAGAAACAAGATAACGCATGAAATGATTTTACTTCTCTAACACTCCTTGGTTTAGGCCACTCAATAATGGCTTTCACTTTCTCAGTGTCCATCTTCAATCCTTTAGTAGATATTACAAATCCAAATTATACCAACTCCTCCTTCATGAAAAGTATACTTCTTGATGTTTATTCGAAGCTTCTCTTCCCTTGACCTCTATAATACTTGTTCAACATGCATCAAATGCTCCTCCTTTCTCTTATTGAAAATCAAGATGTCATCCAAATATACAATGACAAACTTACCCAAAAATCTCTTTAGGACTTCATTCATCAACCTCATGAAATTAATAGGCACATTAGACAATATAAATATCATTACCAATCACTCATACAATCCTTCATTTTTCTTAAGTGTAGTCTTCCACTCATCACCTTTTCTGATTATAATCTAATGATACCCACTCTTCAAGTCTATCTTGGTGAAATACTTAGCTCCACTCAAACAATCCATCCTTGGAAAAGGAAATTGGTACCTAATTGGAATTTGATTGATAGATCTTGAATAAGTCCACATCCTCCATTGTCCAACTTTCTTAGGTGCTAATAGTGTAGGCACTGCACATGGATTCAAAATCTCTCTGATCAATCCTCTTTACAAAAAATATGTTATCTCTATAGTATAGATATTTTGTTCCCATTAGTTAATTCAAAGTCATGTGAGTTAGAATAATCAATCTGTGAAAGGGCAAAAGCAAAATATTTAACTAGTCAGTAATGTACACCGAGTAAGTTAGTGAAGTCGATAAAGCACACAATAGAGCTAAAGATGTTGCAATGAGTGTCTACACATACCGAACACTAAGCACATATGAAGTACACTGAGTTGATAGTTACCAAGTACTAAAGATGGTTAAGAGCCCCAAATTATATGAAAACATCACACAAAGGTTCAAGACCTTACCAACAACCACACAATCTAGGGCTCTGATAGAGTTCCCAAAACCCAAATATACAAGAATAGATCCTTCCACTAGTCCTCAATACCTCAAGGGACTATTGAGACACATCTAGAACCCACAATTTAAGGGATGGAACAGGGTTCCACAAAGTCTATACACTTTTTTTAGATGCTATGAAAGACAAATCCCACACCCATTCACTCTCAAGACACCTTCAAGATATCAAAGACTAAAAAGGGCTACAAGGAAAAAGAATGGATTTCAAATAGAAAATTACTTGGAAGTCCACAAAAATAAGTATCAATCACCCTCATATGTTTCAAACCATTCACCCCCAATATCCCCCAAGCTAGGGCTTATGACCAATCACCCAACTCCTTGGGTACACAAATCTCTCCTTGGCCTAATAGATAATTGGGTCTCCATTTACAAATAAAGTGTCTTAAAATGGTTCCAATTACTAAAAAAAACTATTGGAACATGTCTAGGATCACTAGAAACTTCTAAATCCTTGGTTTCAAGTCTTCATTCCACCCCGGGGCCGAGTTGTGCATCAAATTCAAAACTCTGGACAGTCACATTGAGATGCCTGTCCAGAGGGTTTAATAATTCCTCTCTCCATTGACCTCATCATGATTTGAGACCACATAAATCTTATAATACATCCTCAATCCCTTCTTTCCACCATGGCTTAGGATTTTCCCATGGTGGAATCTCTTGGGAAGAGGATTTTTCTCTCGAAACCCTAGGTAGGGCCTTTCTATGACCAATGGACAATCAAAATTATCTAACTTTTGATCCCATGCACTTCAAGACTCCAAAATAGAAGAAAAATTCAAGTAAGACTCCAGCCCAACTTTTGGTTTCCTTCGGTTGTGCATTGGGTTCCATACCAATCTATACAACTTAGAATACAGTAAAAAATATAGAGAAAATGGTTGATTTTGTTGATGAGAAAGATGAAATTCTACAATAGGTCCACTCCAAACTTGGAGTAATTTTTTTCAACCTTCAAATACATTTCCCAAACATTTCAAACCAAAAAAAGTGGTTGTGAACTTTGGGATTTAAAAGTTGAAACTTTTCAACCAAAAGCTGCATTATGCAACATGACAACATTGACAACTTTTGACAAAAGTTGTCAATTGTACTAATCCTTGCATAGTTCAACTCCTAGAATTTACTAAAGACCTTAAAGATGTTATTTTAACATTTTGAACCTTCTTTAAGTGTCCTAGACTACTCTAAACCCATCCTAACCAAAATTAGTCTAAAATTGACTAAGGTAGACAACTTAGGCTTATAACAATACCTAGTGTCTCCTTGTCTCACAAGTAGGACTTATTGAAAAAATTTGGATTTTAGATCCAATTAGTAATATAAACCTTTGATTTTTTATCCACTAGTGTGCTTGAAATTGATGGATTTGAGGGTGCTCCTGCACTATACTCTTGAGGTGGATTAGTCTCAAGTCCTCTTGAGCTGAGTTCCTACAAACTTGAACCATGTTTCTGCACCTCTTGTTTATCCATCCAGACAAATTCTTCATCAAGACTCCCTCACCACTTGACCAATTATTTCTTTTAAATATTCTTTCTAGTTTGTGTAAATATCTTTGTATCCAAGATCTTGTCAAGCTTCTTTGGATCATGAGAGGGTATCCCTGTAACATCTTCTTAAAGTTCTTCTTCATGCACTTTTGTACCTACATTCAAATCACCTTTATATGGGGTCAGATCACAGATATTAAAGATAGGGGATATACCAAGGTGTTAGGGAAATTTAGTTTCATAGGCATTCAACCCATGTTTCTTCAACACCAGACAAGGTCCTACTTTCTTCATAAGTAGTTTAGTATGCTTTCCCTTGGGAAATCTCTCCTTTCTCAAGTAACCCCACACCAAATCTCCAACCTACAAATATACATCCCTTTTGTGTTTATCCTTGGCTTGTGTATACTTCTCTACACTTTTCTCTAGTTCCAACTTCACCAAGTCATGAATCTCCTTCATAGTCTCTACAAACTGTTCACCATGGGGCACTAATTGGAGTGTTTTGAGGAAGTTCTCTGAGTTCCAAGATGCCTCTTGGAATTTGTCCATATACAATCTGAAATGGAATTTTCGTAGTGCTCCTATTGACTGAGTCATTGAAGGCAAATTCTACTAGGGATAGCACTGAATCCCATTTGTCACCTATTTCTTTGTCAAGCTCCTAAGCAAGTTTCCAAGTGACTTGTTAAAAAAATTTGCCTACCCATCTATTTGTGGATGGTAGGCAAAGCTAAAACTCAAATTGGTCCCTAACCTTTTCCATAAGATCCTCCAAAAGTGGCCAATAAACTTGACATCTTTGTCTGACATAATAGTTTGTGGTAAGCCATGGATCCTAACAATCTCTTTAAAGAATATATTTTCAATGGATGATACATCATTGGTGCTCTTACATGGAATGAAGTGAGCCATTTTACTATATCTATCCACCACAACATAGATTCTATCATTTCCTTTTGTCCTAGGAAAACCCCTTTACAAAATCCATAGTATAACTCTCCCAAGGCCTTGTAGAAATAGGTAAAGGTTGATACAACCCTTCATTTGTAGATGTACCCTTGGCCCTTTGATAGATTGTACATGTCTCCACTATATTCCTCACTTTAGTCTGAATCTTTGGCCAATAGTAAAATATTCTTACCTATTCCAATGTCTTATCCAAACCAAAATGTCCTCGCATGCTACCTACATGCTTCTCTCTGATGATATTTTCCATCATTGAACACTTGGGGATGCATAACTATTGTCCCTTAAATAGTAGACAATTCTGAATCAGAAAATCTACATACTCAACCTGGTAAGCTTTAGATAAATTAGAACACACTTGATAAATAGCACTAAAATCATCATCATCCTTTCACATGCCTTTTAATAAATCAATCCCTATACTTTGAAGTTAAATTTCTTGCACTGCTAGAGTCCTTCTACTCAATGTATCTGCCACCTTATTGGAAATTCCCTTTTTGTGTTTAATTGAAAAAGTGTAAGCTTGTATTGACTCCACCCATTTCATATGTTTATGGCTTAATTTTTATTGACTATTCAAGAAGCTAAGTGCTTGGTTGTCTGTGAAGAAAAAAATTCCTTTGCTAGGAGGTAGTGCCTCCATTTATTCAATGAATGGACCAATCCATATAGTTCCAATTCATAATAGGAGTATTTCTTCTACGATTCATTCATTTTATTACTAAAAAAGGCTATAGGCCTTCCTTCTTGGCTCAAGACAGCCCCTATACAAAGGTTAGAAGCATCACATTCAATGGTGAAAACTTTCTGAAAATCAGGAAACACTAAGATGGGTTTCTCCATTACCTTTTTCTTCAACATTTGAAAGGATTCTTCTACATCTTTGGTCCACACAAACCTATTTTTTTTTCTTCCTTTGATCGTCTCAAGGATGGGAGCACATAATTGACTGAAGTTCCTAATGAACTTCCTACAAAAGGATGCACGTCCATGAAAACTCTTGACTTCTGTCATTGTCCTAGGAGAGGAACAAATTAGGATGGCTTCCACCTTCTCAGGGTCCATTTTGATGTTCCCATCTAAAATCACAAAGACCAAATAGACCAACTCCTCTTGCATAAAAACACACTTTTCCAAGTTTATAAAACATTTCTCTTCATGTAATGTTTTAAGGACCAAGTTAAGATGCTTCAAATGTTCTTCTTTATCCTTACTAAAAATAATGATATCATCGAGATATACTATAAAAATATTCCAAGGAAGAGTTTGAGAACTTCATTCATGAGCCTCATGAATGTTCTTGGGGCATTGGACAACCCAAATGGAATCACCCTCCACTCATGTAAGCTCTCATTTGTATTGAAGGCAGTCTTCCACTCATCTCCATCCCTAATATTTATTTGGTGGTATCCACTCTTCAAATCCACCTTATAATAGTACCTTCTCCTCCTAAATGATCCAATAGATCCTCTATCCTAGGAATAGGAAACCTATTCCTAATTGTGATTCTATTCATTTCTCTAGAATCCATGCACAATCTCCAATGTGCCTTCCTTTTTAGGAGCCAAAAGTGCAGGTACTGCACAAGGACTAAGACTTTTTGCTATCAAATCCTTATGATCTAAGAGTTCTTGTATATTATTTTCCATCTCCTTATTTTTCTCTGGGGTTTACCTATATGTTTCTTTGTTAGGTAAAGTTGCTCCAGGGATTAAGTCTATGTTGTGACTTATCTCTCTAACAAGGGGTAACTCATTAGGCAAGTCTTTGGTTACAATGTATTTGTATAGGTCTAGTAGGTCTACTACTTCTTTAGGACCTACTACTCTCAAGGGTTTTACTTCCTTCTCAACCTTCTTTGGTCTATCATCCTTAGGTAGAATGACTAGGGCATAAAAAGGGGCTCTTTCTTCCTTTAAATTTTTCAAGAATTATTTTTCACTTACAAATAGAAATTTAGAATCCTTTTGTTCTTCTATATTATCAGGCAGGGGTAAGAAATTTACCTTTTCTCCTTTATATTTGATAGTATAGGTGTTCAAATTCCCATCATGATGAGCCTCCACATCATATTTCCAAGGCCTTCCAAGTAGAAAGTGGCAAGCATCCATTGGAACAATGTCACAGAGTACTTTGTCTTTGTATTTTCCAAGTTGGAATTCCACCCATTATTGTTCCTCTATGAGATTCTATTATTTCTTTGTGATCCATGACACCTTGTAAGGGTTTGGATGTGGCACCCTTCTCAGCTTAAAATTCTTCACTACCTCTTCAGACACTAAGTTGTATGTAGACCCACTGTCTATCACCATTCTGCACACCTTATCTCCACTCCTACAGGTGGTTTTGAATAGATTCTTCCTCTGTGGGGGTTCTTGAGTAATTGGAGCCTTCAAAAAACTCCTTCTCATCATGAGGACTTCCCCTTCTTTGGGTGGTGCATAAGATCCATGTGGAGGATCCCCATGGTTATCTTCCTCTCTAACCATGTTTTCCCTTCTCTCTATAGGATTACAAGCCTTCTCTGGACACTTGGATGCAAGGTTCCCTAGTTGGTTACATCGGTAACATCTTGGAGGTCCTATATTCCTTCCACCAAACCTTCCCCTTGAATCTCCTCTCCTTCTTCTATAGGAGCCTTGAGAACTACTTTCTCCAAAAGTGCTCTCTTGACTGGTTTCCCCAAAGTTTCTTAGAGTTTTTCATCTCCCATTGCTTGCTCCTCTTCCTCTATTGCAAAAATATCTCTGTCCTCTTCCTCTCCCACTTTTTTCTTGCTTCCTTTTGAGTTTTTCTTCCACCTTCAATGCTAGTTGATATCATTTTTGGAAATTTTTGGGAGAAGATAAACTTAACTCATCTTGGATATTTATCCTTAGTCCTTGCGTGTATCTTGCAAGATTAACACTCTCTAGTTCCACCATTGTGGAATTCATTAAGATCCTATGGAATTCTTTTGTATAACCAGAGACATCCATCTCCTTTTGTCTTAGAATGTCTTTTCTTATGAAGTTAAACTTAATAATATTTGTGCACATAATCCTCCTTCACCAACGCCACCATCTTCTTCCATATGCCTACAGGATTCTTATCCATCTTCACCCTCTCTTATTAAGTGAAATTCCACCAAGTTAGGGTAGATCCCTTCAACTTGGACTTTTCTATCTTTACTTTTTGATGCTCTGGTATCTCCTCAGAGTCAAAGAAACTAGTGAGTGCATCAACCCAATCCATGACCTTTTCTGGATCCATCTTCCCACTGTAGACAGGAAGATAATTATTAGTGTCCATGGTTCTTCTTTCCATAGACTTAAAATTCTTCACAAGTATCCTCTAGTCTACAGGGATCTCTTCTTCCTCCTACCAATGGGTTTCTTCATCACTCCCCTCCTCTTCAACTCCATAGTTTCCACTACTACCTTTCTTGACTTGTTCTTTACTCTTCTCCATTTCTTGCCTCATCCACTTATTTTCTGTTTCATGTTCTTCTACTAGTCTTAGTAGTTTTGCATTTGTCATTTTGTTGTGTAGTTCACTGTCTTTTCCCCATATGGCATGTCTACAACTTGTCTTACTCCAAAGATCTACTAGTTGCTCCAATACCAATTGGAGCAGAGCCCCAAACTATATGAAAAGATCACAAAAATGTTGAAGACCTTACCCAAAAACCAAAAAATATAGGGCTCTGACAAAGTTCCCAAAACCCACACATATAAGACTAGATCCTTCCACTACTCCTCAATACCCTTAGGGAACTATTGAGCCACAACTAGAACCCATAATTTAATGGATTGAAAAGGGTTCCACAATGGCTATACACTTTGTTTAGATTCTATGAAAGACAAATCCCACACCCATTCACTCTCACGACACCTTCAAGATATCAAAGACTAGAAAGGGCTACAAGGAATAAGAATGGATTTCAAATAGAAAATTACTTGTAATTCCACCAAACTAAGTATCAATCACTCTCAGATGTTCCAAACCACTCACCCCCAATATTCCCCAAGCTAGGGCTTATGACCAATCACCCAACTCCTTTGGTACACAAATCTCTCCTTGGCCTAACAGATAATTAGGTCTCCATTTATAAATAACATGCCTTAAAATGGTCCAAATTCTTAAAAAAAACTATTGGAACTGTTGGAAATAGTCAAGACTAACCAAGTTACTGAGAGGGGAGGGGTGAATCAGTAACTCTTAAAACTTTAAGTCATTTCTGCACTTGTATATATTTAACCATTCATTCATCTAATCTACTGCAAGCATGAAAATATAAT
>MU223498.1:1433629-1454585 GCA_018584345.1 Thuja plicata
CCCTGTTAAAGGATTTACAAACTGATTCAACTGTTAGGATGAAACAGTAGATCTTGAATTACAACTTTATTGCTGATAAGATCCTTTGAATACTGATCACCTTCTGTGATAGATATGGCAATTCTGCACCTTTGCAAAAATGCTCTGCTCTGCTGCCTTATTGCAGTCTCTGCTGATTACTCTTGTTTCCACTTTCGCACTTCCACACTTCAAATGGTATAATACATTACATATATATACCGTTCCCATAATTACAATTTACAATGTCGGCCAAATACAAATAAATAAAATAAGATAAACTTATTCCTGAGTCGGCCTTTCATAAGTAAACAAAATATTACTGAGTCGGTAGAAGCTCGGGTTCCTCAAGCTGGCTCGGTGATCTTCTGATACTCGGCATCCACGAAAATACTCGGCATCGTCATGCTCTCGGTAAGAGTAGAAGCTCGGTCTATACTAGTCCCAAAGTGTAGCTTGGAACTCGGTAGCCGTTGGTGACTCGGTAGCTATAGTGTCACTCGGTAACCTCTGGTGACTCGGTAGTAACTGACTTCTCGGTTGGCTCGGTAGTTACGGTGAAGCTTGGTGACTACCGTCTTCTTGGTACATGTTTCTCTTCTCGGTAACCACTGTAGAATTGTTCATATGCTCGGTGACTACTGTTCTGCTCGGTTTGAACTGTTTACCGCTGAGCTTTCCAAGGTGATTACCGAATGCTCGGTATAAGCTGTGGACTGAGTGATGAGCTCGGTAAGCATTCAAAATCGAATAAGTGTTTTCACTGATGGAAAATATATCATAATTCCAACAGGAACATGTGTAGGATCACTAGAAACCTCTAAATCCTTTGTTTCAAGTCTTCATTCCACCCCTGGGCTGAGTTGTGCACCAAATCCCAAACTCTAGAAAATCACATTGAGATGTCTATCCAAAGGGTTTAATCATTCCTCTCTCCATCAACCTCCTCCTATTCTGAGACAAAATAAATCTTATAATAAATCCTAAATCCCTTCTTTCCACCAAGTCTTAGAATTTTCCCATCATGTAATCTCTTGGAAAGAGGATTTTTCTCTCGAAACCCTAGGTAGGGCCTTTCTATGACCAATGGGCAATCAGAATTCTCTAACTTTCGATCCCCTGCACTTTAAGACTCCAAAATAGACAAAAAATTCAAGTAAGACTCTATTCCAATTTTTGGTTTCCTTCAGTGGTACATTGGGATCTGTATTAATCTGTACAACTCAAAATACACTCGCAAATATAGAGAAAATGGTTGATTTTATTGATGAGAAGGATGAAATTATACAATAGTTCCACTCCAACCTTGGAGTAAGGTTTCTCAACCTTCAAATACATTTCCCAAATATTTCAAACCAAAAAAGGTGGTTGTGAACATTGGGATTCAAAATTTACAACTTTTCAACCAAAAGTTGCATTATGCAACATGACAACATTGACAACTTTTGACAAAAGTTGTCAATTGTACTAATCCTTGCATAGTTCGAATCCTAGACTTTATTGAAGAGATTAAAGAGGTTATTTGAACATTTTGAACGTTCTTTAATTTTCCTAGACTACTCTAAACCCATCGTACCCAAAATTAGTCCAAAATTGACTAAGGTAGACAACTTAGGCTTATAACAATACCTAGTGTCTCCTTGTCTCACAAGTAGGACTTATTGAAAAACTTTGGGTCCTACATCCAATCAGTAATCCAACCCTTTGATTTTGTATCCATTGGTGTGCTTGAACTTGATGGATTTGAGGGTTCTCTTGCACCAAAAGATCATTTAACTGAGCAAAGAGAAGTTACTCTACCAAGTTACTTAATTGATTCTAAACGTGATAAAGATGCATTTAATGAATTGACATGACATTAATTGTGATTATACAATGCGCAAAGAACATTTTGTTACAAGATCAATGTTCAAGATAACTCAAAGAGAATTATGAGGAGAATATTAAGTGGTTAAATAAAGTTTTTTATTTTCAAGAAAAATACCAAGTACCGAGGTAAAAGTGACACAGTCACTGATCATAAAATAAGATCTAACACTTAAAAACAATCACAACATACCTAACACATAAGATTAAAGATGCAATAAATCTTATATTTAATGGATGATTTGCAGAGTAGAACATAGTGATGATACAGAGAAGAGGTTGATATTATTAGTGAAAGTTAAAGGAATTATTTGAAGAGAAAAGAGAAGAGCAGAGAGCACAAAGTAGATATTTAGCTACAATAGAGTAGATCCAAGCAAGTGTTACAATTTGAGTTGAGGTAATACAATTTTAGAGCACATAGAGTCTGATCAAAAAAAAATTTTGATGCAATATAACAAACATTATTGAGCTGTTGATACTACTGTATTCAGAGTTGTAAATCCCAATACTGGGTAGATCCCTAACAAACTTATATTTATAAGTCCTTTAACAAGGTACATCTCTAAGTTTAGAGATTGTAAAATCCTTTAATTAGGTATACCTAACAAGTCTTTGTATACTCTTAACCAGGTAAGATATCAAAATATCTAAACATTGTAAGCTCTAACTAAGCACCCTTTATAGTGCAGTTAGTGAAGGTTGTGGGTATCATCCCCATCATAGTTTTGTTATCTAGCCAAGGATTTCTGCATAAAAAAATCATGGAGTTATGAGTTCTATTGCTTGAATATTTTGATGATATATTTTATGAGTTTTACATTAGTTTCATTTCAAGTTATTGAATTATATAAAACAACAAGCAATAGTATATGGTTATAGGAATTTTCAATTATAAAAGTTTTTGTGGTATTGATTCACCCCTCCCTTCTTAGTCCCAACTTCTTATAGTGATTCCAACAATTGGTATCAGATCCACTACTCTTGAGTTATAAGGTTTGATCACCGGAGAGTTAAGATCTTAGTCATGGAAAGTTTTAGGCAATTCAAAAGAATTGATGGTCTTGAATTTGTGTTGGAGAGTGCAAGAGAGTTAATCATTGATCTGAAAAAGAAACTTGAGAAGTCTCTAAGGATTAGATTGAAAATATATGATGAGTTGAAGGTTACACAAGAACAAATTGATACACTAGAGACAACATCTGAAGGGAGTGTTATTGATGAGTCAGAATCAGCTATAAGAGAACTACTGGAAATGAATGATACACTTACTGAGAAGTTGGACCTAATGAAGATAGATCTTGAAACAAACATGACACGAATGGCTAAATTGATTGAAGGAAACAAGATTTTTGAAGATGAAAAGAAAATGACAGAAGATGATAAAAGACAAGTTGAAATTAGGATATTAGAGAAAGATAATGAGATCATGAGAATGGCACAATTTTACTATGATATGACCAACCAACTTCTGAGTACAAATCAAGATAACACAAGAAAAGAGTTTGAGAACCAAGAACTGAAAGCTGAGATTGAAAGAATGGATCAAAGAATGAAATTTGAAAGATACAATTAAAATACTAAGAAGAAATGAAGAACCAAAAAAATCTCTAGATCAATAATTCAAGAATCAGAAGCAAAGGAATGACAAAATATGAATTGGATTCAAAGAGAACAACACTACCAAGAAAGTAGAATCATCAAATACACATAAATATGAAAGTACCGCACCCCCATCGAAACAAAAGAAGCCAAGTTGAAATTATTGTGAGAATCCTAGACACGTTGCTAATGTCCACAGGAGAAGGAAAGGTAAAGCACCAAGTACACCTAAATTTGATGTTTATTGTTTTAGATACAATAGGTATTGACATCAAGCGTTTGACTGCAAAACTAATCTTGCTAACAACACAAGAAAACCTAAGTTTGATGGTTACTACAAGAATTGTAATAAGTTTGGACACAAATATGAAGAGTGCAAAACAAAGAAAAGGAAGTTGCAAAGATAGCTCAACCAAAGGGAAAAACTTACATGAGAACCCGAGGATGAAAAATATTTGTACATTCATGAAGGAAGTTAATACTTGAGGATGAGAGTGAAACATAATTAGATAAGGAACCCAAGTCAACACTTGTTGCAGATTTTTCAAGAGTTCCACAAAGTCTAGATGATTTTCTAGAAGATCTAAATAAAACAAGAAGACTTGGATCTTTTAGGAAATAAAAGTATGAGAGAATAAATGATGCAGATAAGAAAAAGATTGAAGAAGCTATTGTGGTAATACTAGTGAGATATAGATTACCCCAATTGAGCTAGCAAATAAGATACCAAAAGATTTGTATAATAAGATTGATGTAAGATGGAAGTATGCACTTAATGTTGAAAAATAAATGAGAGAGAGGTCACTTGTACATATTGTTCCTAACCTTGCACCCTCTGAGATTTGTGAATCACAATAGAAATATGAAAAAAGATTTATAGTCAAGGGAAGAGCCCTAAGAATCATGAATGGAGATATATTATTTGTGGATAAGGAAATTGGTGCAAAGTGGAGAGATATATTTTATATGTCTAATTCTGAGAAACCTGCTGCAACAAAGAATCAAAGTGAAACCATTATTGACAAGGTAAATGAAAGCACAAGGCAAGTAGATCCTATTGATATAACTATTGACAATGTAGAGGTAATCATTGAATATGCATTAGAGGATATAGATCCTACAAAGGAGTTTTCAAAGGATGAAGATGTAATGGACTTGCAAGTACCACACACCTAGTGTATTGATTTAGATGTTGCACCATTCCAAAGTACTGATCCATAGTGATACAAGTACAAAATTATTCTACTATTTGTATTGGTACTACTGAAGTTGCAAAAGATATGGCAATCAAGCCACTAGTTGACACACGTAAAGATAATTTTGATGAGCTGGAGGCTACCAAGATTGAACATAGGAAGGATACTGAGTTGGAACCCATAATCGACATTGAAGGACAAAAGCATAATACACCACCGAATGACACATCCAATGTTCAGAATGTTCAAAATACACAAAAAGAATGTTGTAGGAATCAAATCTAAAAGAAAAGGATGTAGAGAAAGAAGAAGAAAAATAACAAGAGGAAGTTAAAGCATAGGAGAGTATAGCTAGTAATCGTACCGATTCACTAGATTCAACAATGGAATCACGTTCCAAATGCTCTACTAGAGAGAGAAGATTGAATGAGAAAAAGAAGAACAAAAAGAGGAAACATGTGATTTATTTGAGTAATATAATCATCATATCAGCAGGAGACCCTAATATGATGAAGCCCAAAGAATTACACATTTATGCAGAGATTGTAGCTCAAAAGACTGAGCAGGAAAATTTATTGGTGAAGAAGAAAAAGGTAGACATATTAGAAGATGTAAGGGAAGTTTTCTAGGAAATTATTCTTGAAGTCACTATTGATGAATCTGAGCCCCTGCTAGACCAAGTTGGAAATCTTGTCCAACAGATCAAAGGAATGAACAAGGACATGATTGAATACATGTTGAATATTCACAAGGAATCTATGGAGAATAAATAGATGGAGGACCTACTACAACATATTGATATAGAAAAGGTAACTCTTTCTAAGTTATGTTCAAAAATTGAAGAACAATTGCAATCCATAATTTCATTGTTTCAGAAATTATGTATTCTTTCAAAATGTAATGCGGAAATCAAGAGGAGGGGGCATATACTGAAAAAGAGCTAACTGGGAAAATTAAATAGTTTACTACCAAGCCTAGATAATTCCAGACCTAATACTCAAAGATACAGGAACTCATGTGAGTTCAACTCTCATTGAGACAGGAGGAAGATAAGATCAGATTGGATTTGCTTGAACTGCAAGCACTATTGATTCCCCATATAAAATCAATGTAGAAACATATGAAGAAGGTAAAAGAAATAGAAAGTTTTCCAAAGGTTAGCACCCTAGATACTATAGTTGACCTATTGGAAGAAATCAATGAGCACATTGTTATATTATAGAATCTTTGAGATACATGGGATATTATACTGGCTAGGATACAACAAAGGTATAAGAACATTTTTGATAAAAAAGTTTTACTGTTGAGACTTTTTGTCAAAAAAGGGGGATGGATAGAGAGTCAGATATAGATTAATGAATTTTTTTTTTTAAAAAGAAGGAAAATAGAGTCATTACAAAATAAAAAAAATTATATATGTGAAAATGAAAAAAAGAGAGGACAAGAGATATACATATTTTGTATAGAGAGTAACATCCAAGGGGGAGTTACTAATTTTGATGACTTTGAGGTTTTTGTCAAAAAATGCTCAACTAATGTCAAAGGGGGAGATTTTTATCTTTATAGATATTTTTTTGGAATTAGTTACTTCAAATTCATATGAGTTAGAAGAATAAATCGATGAAAAGGAGAAAGCCAAATATTTAACTAGTTGGTAATGTACACTAAGTCAGTGAAGTTAGTAAAACACACAATAGAGCTAAAGACACTACACTGAGAGACTATAATTACCACACACCGAGAGCATATGAAGTACACTGAGTTGAGAGTTACCAAGTACTAAAGAGAATTTAAATAAGCAAAGAGAAGTTACTTAATTGATTCTAAATGTGATAAGTATGCATTTAATGAATTGACACAACATTAATTATGATTCTACAATACATGGAGAATAGTTTATTACAAGATCAACATTCAAGATAATTCAAAGAGAAGATCTGAGGAGTAGATTAAGAGGTAAAAGAAAGTTTGTTATTTCCAAGAAAAACACCAAGTACTGAAGTAAAAGTGACAGTCACCAAACGGGAAAGTGGATCTAATGGTTAAAAATAAGAACAATGTACATAACGCATAAGATTAAAGAGGCAATAACTCTTATATTTAATTGATGATTTATAGAGAAGAAAAAAGTGATGATACAGAGAAGAGGTTGATATTGTTAGTGAAAGTTAAAGGATTTATTTGAAGAACAAAGAGCAAAGTAGAGAGCACCGAGAAGATATTTAGCTACAACAGAGCAGATCCGAGCAAGTGTTATAGTTTTAGATTGAGGTAACACAATTTTAGAGCACAGAAAGTCTGATAAGAATTTTTTTTTGATGCAATATAACATAAATTATTGAGTTTTTTATACTATTGTATTGAGAACTTTAAATTCCAATACTGGGTATATCTTAACTGATCTTATATTTGTAAATCCTTCAATAGGGTACATCTCTAAGTGTAGAGATTGTAAAATCCTTTAATCAGGTAGACCTAACAAGTCTTTGTATACTCTTAACTGAGTAAGCTATCAGAATGGCTAAACATTGTAAGCTCTAACCATCATCCTTGTGTTATTAACATTAATGATTAAAGGGATAGATAATTTTATCAAAGGCTATACAAAGGTGTTTCCCATTCTTAAGGGTCAGAAAATAAATTATTTTAAGTGTGGGAAATGTAAATTTCTAGATTTTTAAAGTCATTGGAAGGTTTTATTCTCATTTTGTTTTATGATCCCTATAATTCACATTGGGATCATCTCAATGTGTATTCCTCTGTTGAAGAAACTTGCATTTTTAATTCTGTTACTATGGGTGGAAAGCTTAAGAGAGAAGAACCTAGTGTCTGAAATGGAAAAAGGAGAAAAAGGTGTGGATGAAGCTCAAAGAAGGAGGAGTTCCTTCCTACATGGATATGCTTCACATCTTTGATAAAGACATATATAAGGATTTCATAGCCAATTGGGACAATGGTAAGGTTACTTTGCGTGGCAAAACCTTCTCTGTCACTGAAAACCTCATAGCTAAAATAATTGGTCTTAACAAATCTAGGTTAAAATACTATAGGGTTTGTATTATGGATCAGAATGCGGCCTGCTTGTATCCCAAAAATGCAATTGAGAAAGCCCTCTTGGTTAAGCAGAAAGGGTACTTTTATTTGTGCAATAATATGAAATTTCTCTAGGCCAAACTTCTTAAGGCCATCATGCAATATTGTACATTGGAAGGCCGATATACCAGATTCTATAATTTTCATTTTATGATGGTTAATCATTTTAGATACAATAGGAAAATTTATTTTCCTTTCTTTATTTTATAATCTATTGGCACAAGCATTATGGAAAATAGGAGCAGTTCTGAAAAAACCATCTTGCATGATGGTTTTATTCTTCTTATTCATGAATATGCTAAATTTAAGTTATAGGAAACCATCCCGGTGCCTGTAAAGGAGAAAGATAAAAAAGGAAAAAGATCTCTAATGGATGAGAAAAGGCCTAACAAGAAAAAGCATAAGGAAAACCCTAAATTTGATAAGGCTGAAGCTACCCATATCCTCATAGAGGAAAAGGGATGGATACTGATGATGAAGCTAAAGGGAAGGAGGGTGAAAAGGCTAAGAGCAAGTCATCCAATCAAAGAAAAATGGGTCAGGAACTTGATGAGCAAGACTTTGGAAATTCCCCAAAAATGGAAAGTGATGATACCCATAGTGTAATTATGGATATATGGACACTGTGGGTCCTGATGAGAGAATTTCTATGGATCATGATGTTAATAAGGAGGATATAGAGAATAATAAAGAGTATGTTATCTCTTGCCCTAATATTTCTAAGGAGTTTTTTGTCTCTGGTGGTGAAGTGAACCTAGCTATTGCCTCACTAGATCATCTTGAGACTAATCATCCTAAGGAGATTATACAAATTTACTATTTGGGCCTAGGTCATGGGAATAATTAAAAAATCAAGGAGCAGATAGGTTTCACTTCCCCTGTGTTGGTGGACTATGAGGATTCTGTGAGAACGGAAGAAATTATGTTGCTAGCTAACTATGGGAATGAAGAAGAGAAGACTGAGGGTAAATATGATAAGAGAGGTGTAGAGAATATGAAGAAGGAGAAATTCCATGAGGATTCTAAGGAAAGGAATGAGGGGAAAGGCTTTATCTAGGATACCAAGGACCATTTGAACCTCGATAGGAAGATTAATACTTGGATCTACGAAGAGATTAAAGACATTAATCTTAGGTACTCTGAGCTAGAGGAGAGAGTTGATAAACTTTCCCTGTTGATGGCTAAGACCACTGATTTCTCTATGAAGGAAACTCATGATAAAGTGGCTGGTGATGATGAGGCTTTACTGGAGAAACTAGAGTTGAGGATTAATGCGGTGGTAAATTTTCACATTCAGACTACTTTTAGCCATTTTCAAAGAATTAAGGACACCCTCAATAGGATCATGAATCAAATATTTGAAGGTATGAAGGCCACTAATGGAAACCTGCATGCCCTCTTGGCTATGCTAGAAAGAAACTCTTTCCCTACCATTAAAATTAAGGATGATGTGGATTTGGGTGCTACTCCTGCTAGTTTGTGTTAGAAACACAAAGAGGGGGGGCTGAATCAGTGTTTGTCTATATAATACTTTTCAGCAACTTAAACATAAATCAAACATTCATTTAATGAAGCTTAACATAAGAAGTCATAACACATGATATGATTACGGGGAAACCTTGATCAGAGGAAAACCCTGGTGGGAATTAGTACCCACAAATATTGCACTAGTATGATGAACCTGTTAAAGTTCTTTTGCCCTGTTAGGAGCAGTCTTTACAATGCAAGTACATTGACCTGGTTAAAGGTCTAACCCTATTAGGATTCTTTCACAAAACCTTGTTAAAGGTATATGGCTCACTGCTTAGGCTTACTACCCAATAAGATGAAGTCTACAACCTTCTGATAATTGATATGCACTATATCAAAAGTGAACTGCTATGATGACACTGATGTCTGATCAGTTCTGTGTATGCGTGAATGCTCTTACTCACTTAAAGAGCTATATCATATACTAAATTCATCATACTACTCTTGTATATCTTCCTCTTACATAATAATTCAACACTTGTAACATAACTTTACATTACAAACTTATATGTTCATATCTGAATAGGGGTGACCCAAAACAAGACTCTAGTTGGCCCTAAAACATAATACACAATGCTTCTGAACAAGTTGGCTTAAGTGTGTTTACAACAATACTAATTACATCATTAAAAACATATAATCAAATGTGCTTAGCCATTACATAACAAAATAATTCACGTTGATCAAAACACTAGTCGGCTTCCATACTCTGTCTTCTAGACTACTGGTGTACTGATCTGTCTATAACTTCTCCGTACTATCATTTCATATAATGTGTGTCTAGAAATAGTATGTAAACATGTCATAGAATATATATCTAAATGCACATACTCTGATTTGATCTCTTGCACATGCGCTGATGTGTTGATCGTTGTATATCTCTGTCTGCCCTATTTCCATACTTAGTCATTTTATCTTCTAAGTTATCTTAGACAGAAACTTAATATGAATTTGTTGCCATGATGACAACACAAAATGTCATATGTTCTCTAGGAGTCAACTAGCCAACAATCTCCCCCTTTGTCATTTATGGCAACAAAGGAATGTGGCCAAGTTTCCCAAAATGACTTAACACAAAAAAATAACTGTATATCATAACATCTTTTACATATATACATATACTACTCTCCATATATACACATTCTATATTACTCCCCCTTTGACATTAATGACAAAGGTGTACAAAAACTTGTAAGTCTTCTACGTACTTACTCCATGTAAACTTTAGGGTACACAATCTGAAGAGATTGGATCTCTTTCTACCAGAATACTTTCATTACATCAACTGTCTGTAGATGCGCGCATAATGCATATGTGAGATTCTCCATTTTTATCAAATCCATGCAAGGATCTTGATCATATGTCACAATGGTAGCATCAATTTGTTTGATTTTCTCATTTAGGATTGCTAGAGAGGGCGCAAGTGCATTTCTCAACTGAGTTTGTCTGACTCTTATCTTGCTGATTTCCAACTTAGCCCTTTCAATTTTGTCTAGCTAACCTTGATAGAAATTGTTACATATGTTCATGTCCTGGGTAGATGTCTCAACTGATTTTCTGATAGTGTCCACCATGATCTTAGCCTCTTCTATCTTCTTGATGTGTTCAGAGGTCAACTTTACTCTGTCCATGCAGTTTGCTATGACTTTCTTTCCCTTAGCTTCCAATTCTTTCAATATGGATTGCCCAATCTTTAAAGAGTTTAAGTCTAAGGTAAAGTTCTTTACCAATTCATTCAGTCTCTCCTTTTTGTATACATCTTCTACAATTTTAGTAGCTAAGTCTACTAAGCTTGTAAAATGTGATTTGAAGTTTGTTAGAATGTTGTCCACATCTTCAACTGATTGAACTTTGGCTACTTTCTTATCTGCAGGCACTAAGTCATTCAACATGTTCACTGATTCCAAAAAGTGAGGGTTCCTCATCACTTATTTCTCTTTTTATTTTTCCATATCAAGAACGCTGATCTTGATTAGGTCTTCTTCTCCCCATGCATCCAGACTTGCTGAATCAGAAGTTAACCTTGACAACAATGAAGTATATGGTTGAGTGGATGGTGAGAATATAGTATTCTGACTAGTATCCATGCATTCAATCTTTATTGGTATCTCTTTGATTGGTATCTCATTATCTTGAGTATCTTTTTCTTCATTCAAGTCAATTGGATCAATGGAGGAAACTTCATCTTGTTGCACAGATGTATCATCAGTGCACATTTCTTCAGTGCTTACAAATGCTTTATTAACTTTGTCCATGTCTTTTTTAGATGTTGTCATGGATATCTTGATATTATCAACTACTATAGTATCTTCTGAGTCTTTTTTTGTATAAGTTATTGTCATTGTGGGCTCTGAAACCCGTGGACCTATTATAGGTACAATCTAAATCACTGGTTTTGTAACCTGTTTGGGAGGAGCTGGAGTTACCTTTGTAGTAGGCATCATTGATGGATACATGTGTCTATCCATAAACACTTGTGCAAATTCCTTTTTAGTTTCTTTACCTATCTATTCATACTCTTTGTTCATAATTTGTAGAATCCTTGTCTTGGTTCTGAGATGAGGCTTCACTAGATCTAATACAATTTCCTTGTCATCATGTGAGCATATAGGGAGAAGAGTATATAATGTTTCTTCTCTTATCCTCATGTCTTCCTCAATTGCATGTCTTTTCATGATCTCCAGTATGCTCCATAACTTATCAGGTATCACTGTCTTGAGTTCATGAACTGACTTCTTAAACTTAATCATATGAGATATGATCATAGAATGTATCTCACTGTTATCCATCTCTTGATACTTGTCATAGACTTTAGCAAGTGTATCTAATCTCCCTTCATTTACAATCTTGTTCTTTAAGACATTTAGACTAGGTCTAAATCCTACATCAGGAGGAGCTTGAGTATTCCTTGCTTTGCTCTGTGTGTTCCTTGAGGATGGGTGATTTGTGGGCACTTTATTTCTTCCTCTAGACTTCTTGCTTGGTATAGAAGGTGGAGATGAGTCTAGGTCAATAGTGGTAGAGGGAATATAGGTGCTCTCTAATTTCTTCTTCTTTTGGATCTCTTCAGTCTTCTCAAGTTCTTTGGCTATCTTGGCTTCTCTAGCTTTGTCAAGATCTTCTTGAGTGACTCCATGTACTCTTAGAATGCTAGATGTAATCTTAGATGCCTTTCTTTTATTATTAGAACTGTATAATACATAATCAACTGCATTATTCTTCTCTCTTTAAGTTCCCCATCTGGGCTCATTAGGATCTTTGGGCGCAGACAATAGAACTTGTGCATATCCTTCTAACACATGTTCTCCCACTTCATAACCAAGAGGATGAATCCATTTGGTTCTAGGTTCAACTGCCTCCATGCAAGTGCAATCTATTTCTACCATGAAACATATGGTATCCTTATATTTATCAACTATCTTCTCACATAATCTGAACCTTTTCTGCTTCTTGATCCTAAATGTCTTGATATCCATATCCATGGTGTCCCTCACACTACTCTCTAAAGTGGCTTTAAGTGAAATCTAATACATTGTGGTTCTGCTCTTGTCTAGGTAAAGGTTTGCAACCTTTCCAACAATATGGAAGTACAAATAGATGATCAAAGATCCAAACTTGAATGTCTTGCTCCTGTCATGCTTGATGATTCAAATGTTGTCATTCAATTCAGCATGAAAGATCTCACATAGGTTGTATTGAGTGTTATCCTTCACTATTCTGGTAGCTACTAGGACTGTTGTTGTAGAGACACTATTTAACCTACTTGCTTGCTGAAACTTATACCCAAGTATCATTGTTAGAAGTTTTATGTCATCTTTCTTGATAGGGTCAACTGTCATCCCGTGCTTGTCACTTATAGATAAGAAAACTTGTTCAACTTTCTTCTTGACATCCTTTCTAGTAGGAAGAACTCGTCTAGTCTTAGGAAGTCTAGTTAATTCATGGATTAGGTCTATAGTGATGCAAAAAGGAACCTCACCAATCTAGTAAAGGTCATCATGTATTCTACTTAGTAAAATCTTTACCCATTCAGGCTCTTCAAACTTGTGCGCATTCGAGTATTCGAAGATAGGGTTATCAATTAAGTGCATGAACTCATCCTTGAATGTGTATTCTAGTTTCAGCATAGATCCCATATGAGTGGTTATGCTGATATCTCATACTATTTCTTTCTTACAGTAAATGTATGCGCGGATATCTTCTACATGAACAACACCTAACAAGGTTTTGGAGAAAGCTCCTTCCACATCATCCAGTATGGATTTGAATGGATGTATTTTAAAAACAAATATTTTCCTCTCTACAATGTCAAATACAACTGGAGTTGCCATACTTACTTGATGATTTCTTAAATAGGGTTTCATGAAAATCTGAAATGGCATGACTGCTAAGGTTCTGTTTCAACTTCTTATCCATTTGCTTAGTTGCCAAATCTGTTATGCTTCCATTCTTTGATGCTCAGTGCTCCAATGCTCTTGAATTATGTGATCTCGAATGCAAGTGTGAAGAAGATTGAACATTTACATTCTTTTATAAAATCTACTGCATTTAATTTTTGCAACTGTATGCAGATTACTCAGATAATTTTAAACTTTGATCACTATGCATTAGAGGCAATGCATGCATGCATACTACAATATCATGTGCTTATGACTATGAATCCATAGGCGCATACTCAAAGGTGAGTATACTAGCCATGCAGGGGTCCTGAGCTAGAATAGCTCCCCCTAAGACCAAGCAGATCTATTCAAGCAGAAGTAGAGGGTGCGTCCACTGTGGATGCATCAACTACTTTGTCAACATCATTGTCCTTCCTTACTTCAACCCAAATTTTCCTTGAATCTTCTTTTGCTTGAAAAAACTTGACTTCTCCTTCTTCTTCAAATAGTGATTTCTTAGGATCCTCTTGCTTTTGAGTTCTGGATCTACAAAACCTTGAGATGTGTCCAGCCTTTCCACATGTGTGAAAAATGATAGGAGGTCTGATGCTCTTGTTCATCATGTTGCACCGCTTTGCTATGTGTCCATTGTAGTTACATATCTGACATGTAGTGTTCTACAAATTTCTTTGAGATTGATTTCTTTGATTGTTTTGATTCATTCTTCCTTGATTCTGCTGTGACTGATTTCTTTTATTTGTTTTGCAATGTATAGCCCTATGACCAAACTTATTACAGGAGAAACAATAACCATTGAAAGGTCTTACCTCTTTGAAATCTCTTGCCAAATGACCATGTTTGTTACATGCATAAAAAGTTCTGTTAACTTTCTTTATTTCCTCTTTAGGTGGATCTATTTTAATCTCTGCAACATTTTCAACTTTCTTTTCTTCTCAAGATGCTTCATGTGCTTTCTTTCTTTCTTGTAATGAATTGATTTCAATTTGTACTACACTATATCCAGGACCAGTAGTGTCACCTTTTTGTTTTTGTGTAATAAGCTGAGATTGAAGTGAATCAGAACTTGTTTGGAGTTTATCAATCTTATCTTTTGCTTCTGTTAATTCAGATTCCAAATTCTTCTTTATGTTTTCCAATTCCAAGACTTTCATGTTTTCTTTCAAGAGTTCATCATGTAGTTGTTTTCTTTCTTTGATCTTTTCTTCAATAGAAATTTGACTGTCTGTTAGCTGTTCATCTAGATTTTTAATTTTATCTTTCAGAGACATAAATTTTCTTCATTGATATTTTTAATCATTTTCTCTAAATCACTTGTAGAACAATCTTTCAAATCTTTTCTTAATTTCTTGATAAGAATTTGTGAGCCATCAACTTTCAGTCTAAGTTCTTCATTTTATTTTTCGGATCTATCAAGATCTTCAAGAGCTGCTTCAAGATTATTTTTCAAATGTTTTTCTTCTGCTGAGTCCATGATCACCTCAAGTGGTTAAACTTTCTTTCAGAGGACTAGATCTCTGATACCAATTGTCAGAAACACTAAGAGGGCAAGGGGTGAATCAGTGTATGTCTATATAATACTTTTCAACAACTTAAACATAAATCAAACATTCATTTAATGAAGCTTAACATAAGAAATCATAACACATGATATGATTATGGGGAAACCTTGATCAGAGGAAAACCCCAGTGGGAATTAGTACCCACAAATATTGCACTAGTATGATAAACATGTTAAAGTTCCTTTTTCCTATTAGGAGTAGCCTTTACAATGCAAGTAAAATGACCTGGTTAAAGGTCTGACCCTATTAAGAGTCTTTTACAAAACCCTGTTAAAGATATATGGCTCACTGCCCAATAAGATGAAGGCTACAACCTTCTGATAATTGATATGCACTATATCAAAAGTGAACTGCTATGATGACACTGATGTCTGATCAGTTTTGTGTATGTGTGAATGCTCTTACTCACTTAAAGAGCTATATCATATACTGACTTCATCATACTTCTCTTCTATATCTTCCTCTTACATAATAATTTGACACTTGTAACATAACTTTATATTACAAACTTATATGTTCATATACGAATAGGCGCAACCAAAAACAAGACTCTAGTCAGCCCTAAAACATAATACACAATGCTTCTGAACAAGTTGGCTTAAGTGTGTTTACAAAAATACTAATTACATCATTACAAACATATCATCAAAGGCGCTTAGTCATTACATAACAAAATAATTCACGCTGATCAAAACACTAGTCGGCTTCCATGCTTTATCTTCTAGACTACTGGTGTACTGATCTATCTGTAACTTCTCTGTACTATCGTTCCATACAATGCATGTCTAAACATAGTATGTAAACATGTCATAGAACATATATTTGAACACTCATACTCTGATTTGATCTCTCGCATGTGCGCTGATGTGTTGATCACTGTATATCTTTGTCTGCCCTGTTTCCATACTTAGTCATTTTATCTTCTAAGTTATCTTAGACAGAAACTTAATATGACTTTGTTGCCATGATGACAACACAAAAATAGTCATATGTCCTCTAGGAGTCAACTTGCCAACAATCTAGGTTTTAGGACTAGGGATAGTACTAAAAAGAAAAAAGTGGACCAAACCAAAGAGATTATAACTCTCAGGGATTCGACTCATCAATTTGAAGTGCTAAAAGAGGATATTGTTGAATTTATGAAAAATATGGGTTAGGTTGTTTGGTTCTTTTCCTCGTTGTGGTTTTTTAGGATTTTTGCTATTTTTGCTAGTCAATTGTGCTCGGGGGGTTATGTATTGTTGTTCTTTTTCCCCAGCTGATTCTTTTTTAAGAAGTTATAATTATTCCTATCTTTTTTATTGTAAATGGTTACGGTTCCCTTCCAAAACTATTTTTAGCTTAATCAAAAACAAGTCTGCCAAACATGTAGCTACATAGGAAAATGAGCCTTCAGCATCCCCAATCAGATAAATCCAACCAAGGATCCAAACACTGGTCAGTTCAAGAACATGAAGAAAACATTCTAAACACATCCACTGAGTCCAGTATAACTTTAGGCATGATACTCCAAATGAGTTGTGATCATAGGAAAATATTCCTAATGATTTCTAGAATACGAATCTATGATGACAACTGCCAAGGATCTATAAAACTTGACCATGACAAAAAAACACTGCAACCGGTGACCAAAAATAGAAAAATTATTTTTTTTGGTGGATGCAAGATTGCAATGAACCCAAAATTATCCTACATCAAATGCTTGAGTTTATTTGGAAAGTGAGCCTCTCACTTTGCTAAGATGAAGGAAAACCAAATCAGTTTAACTCCACCTATGAAATCCATGAAGGATCCTCAACTGGTATATCCAAGATATTGTAATTCACTCTTTGATACATCTCCTTCATTTCTATCTGATTCATGATACTCATACTATATGTGTTGAAATCCTACCTGTTGGGAGCATGCTCCGACATGCAAACGTTAGAGAGATAAATCATTTAACTACACTAACATGTCTAAAAGCATACTATAAAATAAAAATGGATTCCATCACAACCTCCGATGAGCTAAACAAGGGCACCCAATGCCTTGTTGATTTTCTCTTAGAGAATTGTGGGTGTGCTCTCCCAACACAATATCAAAATCCCACTAAGATTACTTCCATGCTATGGATTGAAACTAAATGCAACTAATGGATATAATGAAGAGCTCAAGAACAAGTACGAGGAACTTGTCTCAAACCTTCACCAAATGTGGATGAAGATGCAAACACTATGCTAGGATGATATGCAATATCAAAGAAAACTAAGATTCATTCACCATTATCCTAGCATGTGATTTTTAGATTTAACAATGAACTAAAGAGCATGGAAACATGAATATGAACTAAGAATTCAAAAATTAAACTAGCATGATAACAATGCATAAAAGGGAGATGATTTTCTCTTGACAATGGCCTCTATTTATAGAGTTTTTGGAGGAGAGAGAGGGCTTGGATGAGGTGGAGCTCATGTGAAATCCACATAGGTGCCACATGAGGAACACATAAGCCATACAAGAGGCCCACTTTTCTCACACATGTGTGAGCAACTTTGGATGTGATGGGTCAAAGTGTACTTAAAGTACACATGTGAAGGATCTTGTAAGAGAGTGTAAGTGGGTGTAAGAGTTTTGTGCCAATGAGACACTTTAAGAAAGTGTAAGAAGTTGTCATCATGGGTGTAAGAAACCTTGTTGGCACCAAATAAGGATTATTTGGAAAAGACAATTTTTAAAAATTTGCTCACACATGTGTGAGCAAATAATTAGGACTAATTGGTGTAGGAATCAAGAAATTAGTCTAATTAACCTTAGTTAATTAGTGAATAGGTTTATTTGGTGAGAGTGATGTGAGGTAGGGTAGGATCTAGGTTCAAATTAGCTTAATCTAAATTTAAAATTTAGATTAATTTGGCTTAGTAGAATTTAAGTCATGTGAAGGAATAAATAAATTAAAAATTTATTTAAAGGGAATTAATGAGGGATAATGTATTAAATAAGATTTAATACAGAAAGGGGGTAGTATTTAAATTAAATTCAAATACTATGGAGAGTGAATCATATTTAATTAATAAATTTAATTAAATAGATAGGAGAATATAACAAGTATAATTAATTAAAATTAACTATAATGTTATGGGAATATTAATTAAATTAATATAAGGATGATTTTAGATGTCTATATTTTTCCCCTCTTTGATGTGGCATCAAAAGTGACGTTGCATGAAAGAAAAGAAAATAAGATGCACCAGAGAGGTCAGAAAACCTACGGTAGCGAGAGTGAAGAAGTGTGCCCCCTCGAGAAAATAATAGGAAACAAAATACAATTTTTTAATAAAATTTTCTCGAAAAGGCAGGGAAACAGGGAAAGTGGACCAATTGCATGGCGTGTCCAAGAAAAATGGAGGAAAAATGGAGGTCAGAATGGGAAAAAGGGGAGACCACCAGAAGAAATGGGTCTCAAGGGGCTATAAATAGTCCACCGGGGTCCATGGACAAGTCACTTTCACTCACAAAGAGCAAAAAGAGAGAAGAAGTAGAGAGCAATGGCAGTGCAACAAGAGTGAGCACAGCTTGGGGAGCACATCCATGTACACCAGTGACCTGCGGATGTAAGACCACCGATGAGTAGTCAAGCGTCATCTTAGTACTTTATGTATTTAATGTTTTGGTAGGTCTTTAGAGAGCCAAAAATGCTCTAAAATAGGTGCGCAGCACAGACAACAATCACCAGTCTACCGTCTACGTAGACAGTGGTCGATAGACCACCATCCTCATAGACGACTGACTGGTGATCGATGTTTGCACAGACAGAGATCGATCGATCTTCGTCTGCGAAGGTAGGGGAGGACAAAAAAGTGTAGCGGAGATGGTCGTTTGTGACCACCGCTGTCTGCGTAGTAAATTAGTGATGACCTAAACCGTCGTCTTTATAGACTGACGTCTGCGAAGATCCGCTAGCTCCACAGACTAGTGACTATGAAAGACTACCGTCTGTGAGGGTAAACCATCATCTATGCGGATTGACCCAAAAATGGAAGAGAAGAGAGGAAGAAGAGGAAAGATAAGGGTCTAAGAGCATTTTTTCATGCCCCGGACGGGCCTGAAACATTTTTTGATGCCCCAGAATGCTATCTGATTGTTGATATTTCCTTGTTGACTATAGGAGGAAACCATCACATTCTAGGCCAGGGAGTGCTATACAATGACCATGGAGTTGGAGTAGTAGTTAATGGTGGCTGAGTGGGGATAGGTGACCTTATATGGACTAGAGCACGTGCGACATTGGTCGCATCTGCAAGCGCATAATGTGCACATGTCGGCATTGATAGAGAGATGGCATAGTACCACCTCTAGCTTCCACTTTCCTATAGGGGAAGTGACTATCACCCTCCATGACGTATGGAGGATCTACAAAGTGCCCATTCAGGGGCTTATACTAGAGTACTATGTGGAGGGGTCAGAGCCATATATGGAAATGGCACTAGGGCGGAGGCTTGCAGATCTATCAATTACACGATAGTGAATGTCCTAGATAGGGGCTATGACTATGGAGCTACGGCCACGACGATTGACATTATATCTAGGTGGGTTGATAGGGGGATGTCTCATGCCTGATCATGTAGGCAAGGGGTTCCCCATAGGATGGGCATGAGTATTGAGCAGCATGGTAGAGGATGGCAACTAGTATATCATCCTAGTCTAGTTATATTATGATCTTCATATGTGCGCCTACCGCAAGGGTAGGGCACTAGGTATTGGATGTATGCTCTTGCTAGTATGGACATGGGATCACATTGCACTCACTCAACTGATCAGACATCAGGAGACTAGGGCATCATATGAGCCTTTTGTATGTAGATACAGGCCACCTATCAGTTACAAGGCCATAGATTCAGTCAGATACTAGCGTAGGAGACTAGACAAGATGGGGGTTATACTGTGGGCACCTTATGTAGGATGTGAGGCCTAGGGTCATGAGATCCCACAATAGGATGGATACACAGAGGATGAGTTCTATGATTCATATTATATGAGATTTGTGCAGACTGACTGCTGGCTGTTTGGGAGGACAGCATATATGATATCTAGGTATATGCCATCTAGGGTATGGAGGCAGATGGGCCAGCTTCAGGAGGTGGTACCAGATGGTTTTCCTCATCCATTGATTACCCAAGAGGTGGGGAGTGTGTGGAGGATAGGTGCAGATCCTTGTATAGCATGAGAATCTTTCATGGGTATGATTGAGGTCTCCTGGATCAGGGCTTGAGAGTTGTTACAGGATACAAGTGTAGTACCCACATATGCACAGTGGTGGGAAACTCATAGATCCATTAGACTGACAGTGCCTGGAGTTGTACAGGAGGATGAGCAACCGGGGGCCAGAGGAGATGGAGGAGGACAGGGGATGATGATTATGAGGAGGGAGGAGATGGAGGGGCCAGAGGGAGGAGAGTCTGGCCTAGGGTTGCAGTACCGAGGTGGAGGGGAGAGGTGCAGATACCTATAGGAGGGTAGCCACCTATCATTCTTGATGTATAGGTACAGGGGCAGGATCCACAGGGGCCACCACAGGGACAACCACAGGGACAGGGGCCGCCACAGGGACCACCATAGGGGCCACCAGGGTAGGAGAAAGTACCACCAGTGGGCTACATAGCCCAGGGGACACATGACATAGTCATAGCAGAGCGAGATAGCCTGCGAACCA
>MU223498.1:1454914-1473078 GCA_018584345.1 Thuja plicata
CATGATATAGCATGTCTAGAAGGCAGTGCGGTAGGTTTGGGTTAGATGATGGCCGATGCTACGGAAGCCCAAAGAGAGGCAGGATGGAGAGGCCAAGAGGCCGCATACTATATGGGACTTTACCATGGAGCAGTGCCAGAGGAGGCATGACATCCTGCCTATTTTGAGAGGGCACAGACAGAGAGCACCGACTGGGGATCATAGGGATCAGTGGGGTTACTACCACGTCCCAACAGTAATGCAGGACCATCGTGGCCACCACCATGATGCCTCTCAGACTTTTTGGATACATATTTTTGACACATTTTTGACACATGATGTATGATACTGACACTTTTGATATATATATATATATATATATATATATATATATATATATATATATATACATGGACTATTTTTTGGGACTATTGGACTCTAATTTAAGGACATTTGTGATGCTATATGTTTATATGATGTGATGTTTATGTAGGATGTATGGATGCACTATGATGTTATATTTACATTATATGATGTTTAGGACTGATATGCAGGATGAGATGAATTTATGTATGATGATGCTGACTGATTTGTGATGCAGGGATGAAATGCAGACATATATAGATGTGGTTAATGCTTATATTTTGTCATCTGTGGATGTAATGTGATGATGTATAAATGTAAATGTGTATATGAGTTGTAAAATGAATCTAGAATGAAAAAATGTTATGGATCTTATGGATGCAACTAATTGAATGAAATTAAATGCAAATGGTACTAAATGATGATTGAAAATGTGTAATGTTAATGGAGTAATAATGCAACTATATAAATGAGTAAGGATGAATGAACAATGTTAATGAATAATAAATAATGAACTAAATGATCAATGCAAATGGTTTAATTGATTAATAATGATTAATGATTAATGAAATGAACAATGCAACAGATAATGAATAATGAAATGAACAATGCAACTGATAATGAATAATGATTAATGAACAAAATGAACAATGCAACTAATAATGAATAATGACTAATGCAAATGAACTAAATGAACAATGCGACAGATAATGAATAATGAACAATGCAACTAAACTAAATGAACAATGCAACGGATGCAATATGAGACAAATGAGGACACTTATTTTGTGTATATAAAAATAGGTCTGAGAAAATCAATTAGGTGACCGGATAGGGGAATAAATAGAAACCTTTTCCAAGAGAAAAATCATAATGTAATATGACCTAACTACAATGCAAAGACTAACTAAATGATGATAGTGGGATTGATGTTGTGTTAATGTTGGAGAGCACACCCTAGTTTTATATTGCAAAAGGAGTTATGCACCATGTGCTAGAAAACACAAGTGACATGGTTCCTTTGCGTGGACTAGACTCTTAGACAAATAGGTTGTTAGAAGCAAGAATACAAGATATTAGGTATGATGGATCTTATGAAATGTTACTCATGAGGAGATGCAGTACATCCAGATCTTTTGGGGGATTTGAGATGCATGAATCCTGCCCCTAGTGAGGCATGCATAGTCATAACTAAATATCAAAACATAAATGCACTAACAAACTATGACAAGTAGATCATACAACAAATGACACGTATTTCACTAGATACTCACCATAACGAACCAAAATATAAAATATTGAGGCTATCGTGATAAGGACATCGTAAAACACAAGATAAAATCAACAAAAAGGCATCCTGACCAAGTGGTCATTCAATCCAAAAGTTCTTTCCATGAACAATTTTGATGTAAGGATTGATGGAACAACCGACACCAGAAGGATGCATCCTAATGGGAAAAATATTGATTGATAAAAATAAGAATTCACTGGCAATTGCTTGTGAATAGAATGAGAATAGGAAAGTTAATCTGTCTGCTAATTTGATGTAAAATGTTTGCAATCATTATGTCTAGAACAAAGCTCAATGTTTGATTTGGTAAGCTCACTTGTGCAGGAATCATTATTGCAAAAGAGAAAAGATGGTCAAAGAACTACTTGCACAAATATGGGTAATGACACTTATTATGAAAGGTGATGCAAGCTGTATAGACAAATGGTGGAAACTGATGGTGGATCTGACTACGCATGGAACCTGAAATAGGTTTTTACCATGGTACTTATCCATTGCACCACTAAAGTGGTTTTTGCAGATGGATGGATTGATTTCTCTTTCTCTTGTGCTTTTTTGATATTCTTTTCAAGCTTTTGTATTTTTTATGCTTTTTTGATTTTTTTATTTTATTGCTTTTTTTCTTGCTTTTTAAATGTTTTTGGATTTTCTACTTTTTTTATTTTTTGGATTTTTGAAAATTTCTACTGTACAATAGATTATGGACTAATCAAGCATAGAAGCACTTGAGATGTACAATATTTATAGGATTAGGGAGTGAATCTCCCTCTGGGGATGCAATCTGATAGGCACATGAACCATACTTTGTTGTAACGATGAAGGGACCCAACCAATTAGGTTCAAACTTCCCTTTCTTCTCACGGTTCTAGAGATTCTTCATATTATGCTGTAGGAAAAGATTAGAAACCTATTGGAAAGTTGACTTCCTGAGGAAGCATGGCTTATTTTGTGTTGTCAATCATGGCAACAAAGTCATACTAAGTTTCTGTCAAAGATAACTTAGAAGATAAAATGACTAAGTACAGAATACAGAGAAGATAGATAGATACAAAGATCAACACATCAACGCACATGTTAGAGACCACACCAGATCAGGCATGCCTAGGTATATACTCTATGGTGTATATACATGCTATATCCAAATGCGCAAGGTATGAAACTTCAGTATGGAAAAGTTATAGACAGATTAGTACACTGTAGTCCAGGAAATAGTCCAGAATACAGAACACAGAAGCTGACTACTATTTTGGTTAGCATGTATTGTTTTGTGATGATAAGGCTAAGCACCTTTAGTTATAATTTTTTAATGATTTAATTAATGTTGTTGTAAACATGCTTGAGCTGACTTGTTTGAAAGCGTTGTGTATTTTGTTACAGAGGCCAACTAAGTGTTATGTTTTGGGTCACGCCTATTCGTTTGTGTTATAGAGGTACTATATAATGAATTCAAAAGATGATATAGCTCTTTAAGGAGTAAGAGCATCCACACATACACGAAACTGATCAGACAACAGTGTCACTATTAAAGTTCATTTTGATATAGTGCATATCAACATTCAGAGGGTTGTAGCCTTCATATTATTGGGCAGTGAGCCTAGGCAGTGAGCCATCCACCCCTAACAGGGTTATTGTAAAAGAATCCTAACAGAGTCAGACCCTTAACAAGGTCGTTGTACTCAATTTGTAAAGACTGCTTCTAACAGGGCAAAGGAACTTTAACAGGTTCATTATACCTAGTACAATATTTTGTGGGTAATAATCCCTACTGGAGTTTTCCTTTGATCAAGGTTCTCCGTAATCAAATCATGTGTTATGTGTTCTTGTATTAAGATTCTTGAATGCATATTTGTTTTATGTTTAATTGGCTGAAATATAAATAGTTGATAAACACTAATTCGCCCCCCCCCCCCTCTTAGTGTTTCTAACAATTGGTATCAGAGCTCTGGTCCTCTGAAATAAATTTTAACCACTTGAGGAGATCATGGACTCAGCTAAAGAAAAACTTTTGAAAAAGAATCTTGAAGCAGCTCTTGAAGATCTTGACAGATCTAAGAAGGAAAATGAAGAACTAAGATTAAAAAATGATGTCTCCCAAATACTTATTAAAAGGCTAAGAAAGATCTGAAAGATTGTTCTACAAGTGATCTAGGACAAATGGTCAAAAATCTTAAAGAAGAAAATAAATCTCTAAAAGATAAACTTGAAGATCTAGAGGAACACCTTACAGATAACCAGAACATCATTGAAGACAAGATCAAAGAAAGCAAACAATTGGAAGATGAACTTATAAAGGAAAACATGAAAATCTTGGAATTGGAGAACATGAAGAAGAAGTTGGAATCTGAATTAACAAAAGCAAAGGATAAGATTGATAAACTCCACACAAGTTTTGATTTGATTCAATCCCAGCTCAATGCACAAATAAAAAAGGGAAACACTTCTGGTCTTAGATTCAGTACAGCACAAGAGAAAGGAAAAACACTTGAAGCATCTTCAGAAGCTAAGAAAGCTGAAGATACTACAGAGGTTATATCTGAACCACAAAAAGGGGAAATTAGACAAGTTAACAGAACTTGTTATGCATGCAATAAACATGGGCATTTGGCAAGAGATTGCAAAGAGGTAAGACCTTTTAATGGTTACTATTTCTCTTGTAATAAATTTGGTCATAGGGCTATACATTGCAAAACTCAGTCACAAAAAAATCAAAGAAGAATGAATCAAAACAATCAGAGAAATCAACCTCAAAATAATTTGTAGAACATTACATGTCAGATATGCAACTACAATGGACACACAGCAAAATAATGCAACATGATGAAGAAAAACATAAGAACTCCTATCATTTGTCATACATGTGGAAAGGCTGGACATATCACAACGTTTTGCAGATCCAAAAATCAGAAACAATAAGATCCCATAAAGTCTCTATTTGAAGAAAAAGGAGAAGTCAATTTTGTCAAAGCAAATGAAGATTCAAGCAAAGTTTGGGTTGAAGTAAAGAAGGGAAAAGATGTTGACAAAGTAGTTGATGCATCCACAGTGGATACACCCTCTACTTCTGCCTGAATAGACCTTCTTGGTCTTAGGGGGAGCTATTCTAGCTCGAAACCCCTATGCGGTTGGTGTACTCACTTCTGAGTATGCACCTTTGGATTCATGATTAAAAGCTCATATTACAGGTTTATGCATTCACGCATTATCTATATTGCATCAGGACCAAAGTTTGAAAATCTCTATGTATGGTTGTAAGCATTAAATGCGGAAGATCATATAAAAAGAAGTTTGTAGTCGATCATTCTCACATTTACATTCGAAGAGAAAGAAACTAAAAAGCATTGGAGCACTAAGACATCCAAGCATGAAGGCATAATAGTTTGAAAGTTGGAACGAACAGTTAATCAGTTTGAAATGAAGCCCTAGCCATCATGCCATTTTAGAATATTGTGGAAACCCTACTTAAACGATCACCAAGTAAGTAATGGTGACCCCAGTTGTATTTGATGTAGCAGAAAGGAAGATATTTGTATTTAAGAAGCATCCGTTCAAATCTATATTGGATGATGTGGAAGGAGCTTTCTCTAAAACCCCGATTGGGGTTGTTCACGTGGAAGATATCCGTGTGTACATTTACTACAAGAAGGAATCACTAGGAGATGATAATATAGCTTCTCACATGGCATCAATGCTGAATAAGGACTTCACATTCAAAGATGAGTTTGCACACCTACAAGATAACCCTATTATTGAGTATTTGAATGCACATGAGTTTGAAGAACCAGAATGGGTAAAAATCCTATTGAGTAGAATTCATGATGATCTATTTTGGATTGGTGATGTCCTTGTCCGTATCACCACAGAATTAATCCATCAATTAACAGGACTTCCAATGACTGGACCTATGCTTCCCACTGGTAAAGATGTTAAGAAGAAGATTGAGAAAGTTTGTTTGTCAAAAAGTGACAGGCATGGTATGACAGTAGACCCCATCAAAGAAGAAGACATAAATCTCATGACTATGATACTTGGATACAAGTTTCACCATGCAAGTAGGTTGAATAGTGTATATGTAGCAACAGTCCTTGCAGAAATTAGAATAGTAAAGGATAACACCCAGTACAACCTTTGTGAGGTCTTGCATGGATAGTTGATTGACAACATTAGAATCATCAAACATGATAGAAGCAAAACATTCAATTTTGGATCCCTAATCATCTATTTGTATCTTCATATAGTAGGAAAGGTTGAAGACCTCTATCTAGACAAAGGAAAACCTACAATGACACAAATATCTCTTAAGTCCACCTTAGAGAGAAATGCAAGAGATAAAATGGACATGGATATTAAGATATTCAGGGTTAAAATACAGAGCAGGGTCAGAATATCTAAGAAGATAGTTGACAAGTACAGGGATACTATTTGTTTTATGGTAGAAATAGATTGCACATGCATGGAGGCTATTGAGCCTAGAACTAAGTGGATTCATCCACTAGGATATGAAGTTGAAGACCATGTGCTAGAGGGATATGTGCAGGTCTTATTATCAGCACCTAAAGACCCCAATGAACCTAGGTGGGGAACATACAAAGAAAAGACTAATGAAGTGGACATTGAACTAAAACTTGCTATTAATAAAAGGAAAGTGTCCAAAACCACATCTAACATACTGAAAGCTCATGGAGTCACTCAAGAAGATTTGAATATGGAAAAAGAAGAAAAATTTGCTAAAGTTAAGATTGAGAAGACTGATGAATCTCAGAAGAAGAAATATAAGAAAAATGAGGAAAGTACATCTGCGCCTACTACCACCATTAACTTGGATATATCTCCATCTTCTGTTCCTAGCAAAAAACCCAGAGGAAGGAAGCAAGCTGCTACAAGTCATCCATCTTCAAGAACCAGAAGGAGTACTACAAAGACTACACAAGCACCTCCTAAGGTAGGTTTCAGACCAAGCTTGAACATATTGAAGAATAGGATTATAAATGAAGGAAGATTGGATACACTTTCAAAGGTCTATAACAAATATAAAGAAGTTGATAAGACATAGTTACATTACATGGTCATATCTCATATGATCAAATTTAAGAAATCAGTTCTTGAACTGAAGACAGTGATACCAGATGACTTATGGAATGTATTGGAAATTATGAAAAGACATGCTATTGAGGAAGACATGAAGATTAGAGAAGAAACTCTAGATACTCTTCTCCCTGTTTGTTCACATGATGAGAAGGCTATTTTTCTAGATCTTGTAAAGCCTCATCTCTGAAGCAAGACAAGGAATTTACAGATAATGAACAAATAATATGAACAGGTTGGAAAGGAAGCTGAAAAAGCATTTACACAAGTCTTTATGGACAGACACATGTATCCACCAATGGCGCCTACAACAAAAGTTACTCCAGCTCCTCCTAAACAGGATACAACTCCAATAATTTAGATCGCGCCCATGACAGGTCCATAGGTCTTTGCGCCCATAGTGACAATAACTACTGAGAAAACTAAAGATACAGAAGATACTATAATAGTTGACAATGTATAGATATCTATGACAACTTCTGATAATGATATGAACAAGGTTGATGAAGCAATGAACATTGATGATACATCTTTACATTAGGATGAAGTTCCTTTGATTGATCCAATAGATTTGGATAAGGAGAAAGACACTCAAATTGATGAGTCACCAGTTAAAGAGGTACATATCAAAAGTGAATGTGTAGAAACAAGTCAGAATACTATTCTGTCACCATCCACCTCACTGTTGTCAAGGTTAACTCTTGATTCAGCAAGTTTTGACACATGGGAAGAAGAAGACCTCATTAAGATCAGTGTCCTTGCCATGGAAAAGGCAAAGGAGAAACATGTGATGAAGAACCCATGCTTTATTGAATCAATAAACATTCTGAATGAGTTAGTTCCTACTGATAAAAAAGTTGCAAAAGTTCAAACTATTGAACATGTGGATAGTGTACTAACAAAATTCAAGTCACACTTCACCAGCTTATTAGAGATAGCTACTAAGATTTCTAAAGATGAGTATAAGAAGGAAATATTGAATGAAGTGGTGAAAAAATTTACCTTGGATCTGAACTCTCTGAAGATTGGACAGTCTATACTAAAAGAGTTGGCAGAAAAAGGGAAGAAAGTTATAGCAAACTGCATGGATAGAGTGAAGCTCACCTCTGAGCACACTAAAAAGATAAAAGAAGCTGAAGAAATGGTGTAAAGCATAAGAAAATATATTGAGAATTCCATACAGGACATGAACATATGTAATAACGTCTACCAAGGACAACTGGACAAAATTGAGAAGGCAAAGATTGAAATAAGCAAGATAAGAGTTAGACAGACTCAGTTGAGAAATGCACTTGCACCTTCATTTGTAGTTCTTATTGAGAACATCAAATAGATAGATGACACAATGTAGAATTATGATCAAGGTCCTTGCCTGGATCTAGTGAAAATGGAGAAGTTAACATATGCTTTATGCGTGCACCTCCAAACAAATGATGCAATGAAAGAATTCTGGCAGAAAGAGATTCAGTCTCTTCAAGTTGTGTACCCGAATGTATATATGGTGTAAGTATGAAGAATTATAGTTTTTTGCACACCTTTGTCATTCATTTTAAAGGGGGAGTATTATAGAATGTGTATATATGGAGAAGTATTTATGTATATATCATTAAGTATATGTATATACAGTCATTTTTTGAATGAATTCATTTTGTGTAACTTAGCCACATTCCTTTGTTGCCATAAATGACAAAGGGGGAAATTGTTGGAAAGTTGACTTCCTGAGGAAGCATGGCTTATTTTTTGTTGTCAATCATGGAAACAAAGTCATACTAAGTTTCTATAAAGATAATTTAGAAGATAAAATGACTAAGTACAGAATACAGAGCAGACAGACAGATACAGAGATCAACACATCAGCGTGCATGTTAGAGACCACACCAGATCAGGCATGCTTAGGTATATACTCTATGGTGTATATACATGCTATATCCAAATGCACAAGGTATGGAACTTTAGTACGGAAAAGTTACAGATAGATTAGTACACTGCAGTTCAGCAAACAGTCCAGAATACAGAACACAAAAGTCGACTACTATTTTGGTCAGTGTGTATTATTTTGTGATGATAAGGCTAAGCGCCTTTAGTTATAAGTTTGTAATGATGTAATTAATGTTTTTGTAAACACACTTGAGCTGACTTGTTTGGAAGCGTTGTATATTTTGCTAAAGAGGCCGACTAAGTGTTATGTTTTGGGTTACACCTATTTGTTTTTAAAGATATAAGTATTTAATGTATTGTTATGTTACAACGTGCAATAGAAGTTTATTATAGTGCAAGAAGAAGTTATAGAGGTACTGTATAATGAATTTAGAAGATGATATAGCTCTTTAAGGAGTAAGAGAATCCACACATACATGGAAATAATCAAACAACAGTGTCACTACAATAGTTCATTTTGATATAATGCATATCAACATTTAGAGGGTTGTAGCCTTCATATTATTGGGCAGTGAGCCTAGGTAGTGAGCAATCCACCCCTAATAGGGTTATTGTAAAAGACTCCTAATAGAGTCAGACCCTTAACCAGGTCATTGTACTCAATTTATAAAGACTGCTTCTAACATGGCAAAGGAACTTTAATAGGTTCATTATACCTAGTACAATATTTTGTGGGTAATAATCCCCACTGGATTTTTCCTCTGATCAAGGTTCTCCATAATCAAATCATGTGTTATGTGTTCTTTTGTTAAGATTCCTGAATGCATATTTGTTTTATGTTTAATTAGCTGAAATATAAATAGTTGATAAACACTGATTCACCCCGCCTCTCAGTGTTTCTAACACAACCTCAAACTGACGAGGTTTGATCCTTTTGTTGAACTGAAGGCAAAGGCGATTTTGATACATGTGGAGGTGGTCTAGGGAATTGAGGCATCTCTCATCAAGGTGTTCCATCTCTTGCAAGTGGACAACTCTATATTCTTCTTTGGAAAAAAAATTCTTGAGAGAGATTCTGAGGGAAGGGAGCTCAATTTCAATGGGTAGAATAGCCTCAGTACCATAAACAAGGGCAAAGGGAATGGCTCCCATGGGGATTCAAATGGAGGTGTGGTAAGCACAAAGGGTAGGGTTGAGGCAAAGGTGCCAATCATGACCAGCTTCATCAAATATTTTCTTGAGGATTCTGAGGATGGTTTTATTCGTGGCCTCAGCTTGACCGTTTCTTTGCGAAAAGTACTTGGAAGAGGTATGGTGGGTAATGCTAAGTTTCCTACATAGCTCTGTGACATCCTTGTTCTTGAAAGGTCCTCCATTATCAGTAACAATGTCTTGAGGAATGCCACAGTGACAGATAAGATAGTTCAAAATAAACTTCAAAATCTATTTTCCAGTAGTCTAGGTGAGAGGAACAACTTTGACACACTTGGTAAAGTACTCCATAGTAGCCAAGATGTATTTATGGCCATTGGATGAACTAGGGAAAATATGGCCAACAAGGTTGAGACCCCAGCATGAAAAAGGCCAAGGGGTGATGGTGGGTTGGAGGGATTGGGAGGGAGCGTGTATCAAATTGTCGTGTTGCTGACAAGGTACACACTTCTTCACATAGTTGTAGGCATCTTGCTCCATAGTAGGCCAGTAATATCTAGTCCATAACAAATTTTTGGCCAAAGTAAGTCCACTAGATTGGGCCCCATAGATTCCTTGATGTACCTCCTCCAGGGTCGTTTGTGCTTCATCATAATTCAGACACCTTAAAAGAGTTCCATCGAAATGCTTTTGGAAGAGGGTATCAACAAGGATTGTGTATCAGGAAGTGCAGTGAATGAAGGTTTTACATTGATTGGGGGTTAAAGTAAGTGGGGTATGTCCATCGTGTAGGTAGGAATACACTTCTTGGTACCATGGGGAATTGGGATCAGCAATTTCACACACCATTTCAGAATTTGGTTTGTCATAGGAAGGGACCGTAAGATTCTCAACAAGAAACTCACACTGTGCACTGTGTTCTGGCATAGTGATCAAGGACCCAATTGTTGTCATGGCATCTTCTGCTTTATTGTTTGTGCAAGGGATCTGTTGGAAAATTATCTTAGTAAAATGTGTCTTGAGATCTTCAACTATTCAGCGATAGGGAAGCAACTTGTCATATTTCGTTTGATATTCATCCATAACTTGTTTTGATAACCAATTGTGAATCACCAAGCACCAATAAAGTGATAATCTTCCATTGTATGGCCTACCAAAGTCCAAGTACAAGGGCTTCATACTCTGTAATGTTGTTGGTAGAAGGAAACTATAATTTGAAAGATTTAGGGATGAGATCCCATTTTGGTTTAACAAACAAGATTCCTGCCCCTGATCCCTTCTTAGTGAAGGATCCATCAAAATAAAGCTTCTATGGGTGGCTCAGAGCAAGATTAAGGACTGATTCATCTAGAAAATCTGTGATCAGAGGATGTTTACCATCAATAGGTGCTTCAACTAATTGATCTGCAATTACTTGTCCTTTGATAGCTTTTTGATCCACATAAACAATGTCGAACTCACTAAGGATCATGACCCATTTTGCTATACGACCAGTAAGAACAGTGCGAGATAGGAGATATTTGAGTGGATCAATTTTGGCAACAAGATGAATCTTATGATTAAGCATAAAATGTCATATTTTTTATGTATAGAAAACAATGGCCAAACACGCCTTCTCAATTAAGGAATAATTCAACTCATAGCCAATAAGAGTTCTACTGAGATAGTAAATTGCTCACTCTTTTCCGGTGCCATCCAATTGTTCCACGAGGGCTCCCAACGTGGCCTCTATAGAAGATATGTACAAAATCAAAGGACAAATAGCAATAGGTTGTACCAACATGGGTGGATTAGCTAGATAGCCTTTCAGTTTCTCAAATGCATTTTGATACAAGCAATCCCACTGGAACTTGATATTCTTGCGCAAGAGAGGGGAGAATAGATGCACCTTTTCAAGAAATTGTGACATGAACCATTTTATTGATTGCATTTTTCCTTGTAAACTGTGTAATTGCTTCAATATTTTGGGTGGTGGCATCTCTAGGATTTCTTTCACTTTCTTTGGATCAACTTCTATTTTTCTCTGTGACAATGTATCTTAGCAGCTTACTAGACTGTACTAAAAAAACACACTTCTTAGGATTCAACCTAAGTTTATACTTCTCCAATCACTCAAAAATGGTAGTAAGGATAGGGATATGTGATTCCCTTGTTTTGGATTTTCCTAAAAGATCATCCACATAATCTTCCATGATGACATGTAAAAGGTCATGAAAGATGGTAGTCATTGCTCGTTGATAAGTGGCTCCAGTATTTTTAAGGCCAAATGGCATCACCTAATAATAGAAGGTGCCCAAGGTGTTGTGAATACAGTTTTGTATTGGTCTTCTGGTGCTATCCTGATCTGATTATAACCTAAGAAGTTATCCATAAGTGACAACATTTCATGTCCTGCCGTCAAATCCATTATAATGTCAATATTAGCAAGTGGAAAATCATCCTTGGGACATGCAAGGTTTAGGTCTCTAAAATTAGTGCAGATGTGAATGCCCCCAGTAGGATTTCCTATTGGTACAATATTAGAAACCCATTTAGGATAATCAATTAGTCTGATTACTTTAGCATCCAGCATCTTTTGAAGCTCTACTTTGACTACTAATGCGACTTGAGGATGCATCTTGCAAAGTTTATGCTTAACAGGTTTTACACTTGGATCTATAGCAAGATGATGCATGAAAAGATCTGTATCGAGAATAGGCATGTATTTTTAGGTCCAGGCAAATTTGATTTTGTGTTTATGCAAGAATGCTATCATGTCTTTCTTTTCTTGATCACTAAGAGAAACTGTAATGTAGGTGATGTGTGGATCTTCTTCCATGCCTAGGTTGATTGGAATAGTATCTTCAATGATCATAGAGGACACCTCTGGTTCTGATGATATAAAGGGCAAGTCAGCCTCTCCCTCACCTAGTTCCTTAGAAAGGTTTTCACTAGAGGAAGCGTCCTTTATTTTGTCTTTTTCTTCATCCAAAGGTGCCTGCAAGAGGTTTTCACCAGAGGATGTATTTTCTTTTCTTTTTTTTTTTTTTCTTTTTCACTTTTGTGACTAAGAGAGTTGACTTGGCTACAAAAGTAGGCTTGTTCACTATAGTGTATTTGATGTTCATATTCTTAGAGATTCTTAAGTCCAAAGAGGGCTAAAATTGCCTCATTCGAATAACATATGTCCAAAGCTGGTGGTGAGTCTTGCTGATCACAGTCAATTAATTTAGGGTTTGTGAGGGGTAAACGAGGGGACAAAAGGTCAACTTGGGTGATAGTGAAGACATGGTGATTTTTTTTTAGGTCATCCTTAATATATTGGAAAGGAATTTCAAAGAACTCTTCCTTAGTGTCTAAATTTGTGGCAGCTAAACAATAATCTTTAGCAAAGTTAGTCTTAGTCTCTACGAAACCCAATCTATGTCCTTTAGGATAACCATTAGCTATTATGATCTTCTTCTTACCTATTTCATTAGCTCCAAGGAAAATACCATGATATCCCATGCTTTTGACAATGGGAGTAACTTTAGGATACTTTCCTCTGGGGAAAATTACAAGTCGTTCTTCTTCATCATTATAGAGCCAATCAAGGATACTATATTCCATGTGTTCATCTGATAGGGACCCCTAATGTTCAAAAATAGTTGACTTGTAGTGCATAAGTGTTTTATCTTTGGAGAGGGGTAATGGTGATGGTCTTCCATAAGACTTTGGAGACAAAGGGAGTTGCCCAATACATAAAGCACTTTCAAATTTATACTCTCCCATGCCTTGATATGTAAATGTGGCCTTTGCTTCAGATGAGGAGGGTTTGTCTTCAGTAGCTTTGTCTTCAGTAAATTTTTCCTTTCCTTTGGACTGCTCAGTTGGTGCTTCTGATGTCTTTTTTGGAATAGGGGTTTCTTGATTGAAATGTCGGCCAAACTCATTCAATGGACAGTAATTAGCTTGTTTTCCTTTCAATATCTTGCAATATTGAAAGGGCTTAGGATCTCCAAGAATTGTGATTTCTCTACCATGATGTGGGAAATTTAGGCATTGATGATAATTAGAGGGTACACCTTTGATAGAGTGTATCCATGGACATCCTAGCAAGATGTTATAAGGTATATCTAGATCCAATACATGGAAAATAGTTGAACAATAAGGGTTGGGCCCACTTGTAAGGGTAGTGTGATCAAACCCTTGCTTTCTCATTCTCGGTCATCATAGGATTTTATTGTAATTCTCTTGTCTGCATCAATGAGGTCCTCAGAAAGACCGATATTATGAATCATTTTCAATGTGCACAAATTTAGGCTAGATCCACCATCTATGAGGACTTGTTTTACTCTTGTGGAGTGGATTTTTCCTTCTGTATGGAGAGACTTATTATGATGAGGATCAGGACCACCAAAGTCCTTATCAGTTTAAACTAGATTTTCTTGCACGACTAGGTTCCATATCATAGCTTTGAATTATGTAGCATTAATGTTCTCAGGGACACGAGATTAATTTAGAGCTTTATCAAGGACTTCTCTATGAATTGGTGAGGTTTTCAAGAGCTCTAGAATGGATATTTGTGTAGGCATATTTTGTAATTGGGCCAACAAGTCAAAGTGCAAAGTAGGTCGAGCAGTAGTAGATGGTGCGGCTGGTAGATTTGTAGATGTAGAAGGTTTATCAACAGCTTGAATAGTGACTCTGGGTCTACGTGTAGTAGCATTACAATCAACAGCTTTGAGGATTATGGTATTAACATGTGTGTCAATTTCTTCAATGCGGCCACAAATAAAGTCAAACCCAAAGATATCATTTTCAGTTAAGCTCCCACATGTTTGATCATGGCCTGCAATAGTATTGGTAGAATAGTCATATGGGATTGCGTTTGATGCATTGTTTTGACTATGAGGTGGGAAGGGTTGATTGTAGAATTTGAGTTTTGCATTAGATGAGGATGCATTCTGACCTTCAACTTCAATTTTCCCATCCTCAATGAGATCTTGCACAAAGTGTCTAAGCTTCATGCATTTCTTGGTATCATGCCCCTTGATGCGATGATAATCACAATACTCATTATCTCTGTACCAAACAGGTTTAGGTTGATTCTCATCAAAAGGTTGAGTATTTGGGTAAACTATCATTCCTTGATCCGCAAGTTGTTTGTGTATGCCTCTCTTTCCGATTCCCACAGCTTTCCAAAGGTGAGGGTTAGTAGCAAAGGTTTCACAAATGAATGCAAATCAAGTATATAATGGCTACTAAACGAATAATAGAAACATGAGAAATAAAATGTACAAGAAAGAGAAAGGAAGACAAATAAATGCAAACCCCACTATGCTTGAAGCTTCTATTGTTTCTCTCTACTCCTTCTGAAACATTGTTCTTGATGCTCAGTATTGGCGGGGCAGCGTCTATGACTTGAGAAGCTTCAAGAATTTTGACAATTTGAAATGTGTGTGTGTGGTCGCAAGATGGCTTGAATGTTAGAACCAAACTGATGAAGTAATGGTGCATGAGATCTTGAAATCCTGGACCCTTCAAATGGTTATGAAGGGTTTATTATATAAGAATTGGCGATGATATGAACGGTTGAGATCAATCCCAGAGATGGGGAGAAGAACAGTTGAGATCAAAAGGAACAGGAGAGGTCCTCAGTAAACTCCAACTCTTCATTTGGTAAAGAGGAAATAGAGTTTGGTTAACTGAAGAGATAATTATGAGTTGCTTTTTTGAACTAAAGAGGTGGGTGAAGTTACCCATGTAGACTAGAGAGATGGGTGGAGCAACCCATGTGATGTAATTGAAGTTATCTCTTTGAAGATAAATGAGTATTTAATTCATTTATTTAATAATTGTTTTCAACATGTGAGATAATTGAATTCTTTTTGATTAAGAATTGCTTTATTTGATGAAATTAAATTAATTTAATTGGAAGAATTTAATTAGTAAGTTTAAATATTTGAATTTAAACTATAAGAAATTGAGTTTAATTAATCAATTAATGGTAATTAATCAATTAAAGTTATTTAATTAAATAAAATTAATTATTAATTAATTTTGGGAATTTGATTGGATGATTTGGGGAATGAATTTAGAGGAAAATAGATGATTAATTAATGATTAAAAAACTATTAATTAATAGATGAAAATAGGTGTTTTTAATGTAAAGTCGCAAGCCTATCTATTTTAGGGTGTCTACATTTGCCCCTCTTTGATGCGATGTGACATGTCACAGTGTGTCAAATATTCTTTGATTTTACCCCAGCTTGCCCTAGCCTTTGGCAGGTGTATTTATGCCCCCTCAACAAATTTGAGCAAAAAGTCATGAGACGAGTGTTAATTTGTTGAAACTGCAATTTGTGGAACTGGGTAGCTGACAGATCTGAAAATAACTTTAAAATGCCCCTGTAATTGACCTTCGAATTTTTTGGGGACCGAGAAGAAATTTTGAAGCTCTTGGGTGAAATTAGGGTTTCTTGGAACCCTTATAAGTAGCCAAGAGAGCTCCTCATTTGTCACTTTGTGATTTGGAGCTCTGATTATCTTTGGTAAGTTGCTTTTGATTTCTTCCTTCTTTTCTTCCTGTTTTTGAGTGATGGTGGGGCTTTCGGGTGTTGTTCATATCTCTGATCGAGTCCGTTCATACCGCCGACCTACTAGCTCTGGACGTCCGGTGAGTTTCCTTACTTTGCATGGCATTTATTGCTTTTAAATTTTGTACTTTTTAAAAAAAATTACACCTTTATCACAATTGACTGTGGTTTTGCCGCAATTGCAGTTTAAATGCCGCAATTGCCGTTTCTATGCCACATTTGATAAAAGTGCCACATTTGCCTGTTCAAATTTCCGTAATTGTAGTTTGAGTGCCGCACTTGTAGTTTAGGTGCCACAATCACATAAAAGTACTGTAATTGACTATGTTTAATACTGCAATCAATTTTTTAACACTGTATGCCTGATGTCTTTGTCAACTATCTGCTTTTTCTAGCTTCTGTTACTGTCCTCAATGACTTAAACTGATAATTTTCTATTTTTTTTGTACTCTCTGTATAGTTTGTCGGGCGTATCTTGCGTTTTCGAGTGTCTAGACCCATGGGACTCAGATTCTAGTTGATTGCGGATGAGAGGTCAGTACTTCATGACTTGGGATTGTATTGTATTTTCTATATGCCTAAGATCACGACCAACAGGGGTCTGATCTCGGCTCTTATAGAGCGATGGAATTCAGAGACATGTACCTTCTAGCTTCCTATCGGGGAGTGTACTATGACTTTGGAGGATGTGTTTCGCATCCTCCAACTCCCTATCCAGGGTGATTTGGTGGAGTATTCCACCCGCACTGGTGTCACTGCCTTGACTGAGCTCTTTGGACTGCCCTGAGATCATCTCAGGCTTGCTAGAGGGTATGACATTCCTTGGTCAAGATTTGGATTAGGCCTAGATAGACTATCCACACTATTGGGTAGTTTGATTTGTGGGATCCTTTGCCCTGATCGGCGTCAGCGTGGTTTTTGTATTGATTTTGGTAGTGTCCTTCAAAGTACGGTCTGAGACCATACTATTTAAGCATGGGGCCCATGCATGTTGGCCCACATGTATTTCCATATGATGCATGTGGCTTACCTTGATGGTAATTCACTTGGTTGTGGTGCCATATTATTACAGATTTGGTCATGGGAGCATATAGCTGTCTACCGTCCTGTTGGTTCCCATGCTATCTCGGTCGATAGGCCGTATGTATATATGTATGATAGTGCGATTGTTCAGACCCATATGGGTCATCTTTCATATTGGCGATAGTAGCTAGTTATGATCTCGTACTTCATTTGGAGGCCTTACAAGGATTGTCCTATTTGGGCTGGAGAGGATATCCATCTTCCTTTTTGTCAATAGTGGAGATACCTGATTGGTTATGTTAGTGACCATGTACATATGATAGATTTCCATAACACCGATAGGGTGTTACATCAGTTTGGAAAGTAGCAGGATGTTTTAGATTCCTATGCATATTTTTCTTGGAGGTCCAGAGATGCTCATGTTTGGGGTGCCATAGTTTCACTAGATGTTGCTCGCACTGAGTTCTTAGGACTGCTTCCTGTAGCATGGACTTGGTGTTCTACCACTATGGATCCAGGTTTGTCTTGCTTCTATTATGCTTGTGTACTTCCTTTCTACTCTGTTGATTATGCTTATATCCTATTGTGATACTTATGTTTTGATATTCTCTGATACTGATAGTTGATTTTCCTTTTGCAGGCACTACACCACAGTTTGATGCACATTGGTTACAGTGTCATCCTATTTCCTTGACAAATGTTTCGTGTCCTGTGCCTAGGACTATCATGAGGAGGTCTCAAAGAGTACAGCGTGGTAGGGGAGGCCATGATGGAGGGAGGGGTGGTAGACGGGGAGGGAGGGATGGGGGTTGTGATGGTGGACGGGGGAGAGATGGGAG
>MU223498.1:1474336-1486804 GCA_018584345.1 Thuja plicata
GTATGCCACTACCATGTTTTTTCCTTTTTCTGATGCACTTAATTGAATGAATGCAATCTATTTATGCACAAAATATCTGAGTAATGCATTCGTTAGTTAGAAAGAAGTTAGTTTGGATAGATGTGCTCTGAGATTGATCTAATTGAATGTAATGATAGAAAAGTTTTATTTTTTTGCATTTTTTGGATAGATATGATCTGATAGAAAGGATGAATGTCTCAAGTCACTACCCCAGTTTCCAATAATTGTCATCATTGCATCTTTTTTTTGTATTTTCTGATATTCCAGAAGAGCGTCAAATGATCCAAATCACATACCACCTGGATACCGCCATGACCTCTTGATAGCGGAAGGAGTAGAGAGATTGAATATAAAGAGACCCATAGTGCACCCAAATATTGACCATCTAGATTCAACTATGTTCCCTATTTGAAAAGAAAGAGAGCCAAGAGAAACCAGATATTGACCATTTGGATACCGCTTGTCCTCTGAGTTAATCTAAAACAAAGAAACCAAGATAGAACTCCTATGCACCCAGAGTCCATCTGGATAACATTGTGAGCTCTTGATTTCTGAAAGGGAAAGCCAAGCAAACAAGATAGAACTCCTACACCCCTAGAGTCCATTTGGATAGCATCATAAGCTCTTGTTTGCAACATAAAAGGAAAGACCATAGAAACCAAGATAGAACTCCAAAGCAAACTTAGAGTCCATCTGAATAGTGCTGCGAGCTCTTGATTCTGTAAACCAAACAAGAAAAAATAACAGAGAAGGAATGTCCAATTCTTTCCCAGGTTTAAGCTCAAATCATGGAACTGCACGGCTGCCAGATAAGTGATAGTGCCTACCGCATTTATCCTAAATCATCATGGCCCTAAAATCAAAGTGAACATTCAATAGACAGCAATCAAAGAAAATAAGTCATGATCTATATAACTACTCTCCTCACATGGTGGATCCTGGAGTAGCGTAAGAACATAACCCCAAAATCGCAAAGCTTATGATTGTGACAGTATTGATTGATAGATTTTGATTGCCCTGATCGTATTGGCAGTTGATCAAGCTATGTCAGATGTGCCCAATACTTGTTCGTAAAGCTCATGATTGTGACAATTTTGATTGATAGATTTTGATTTGATCAATTTGGCAGCTGATCAAGCTATGTCAGATGGGCCCAATGCCAATTTGCAAAGCTGATGATTGTGACAATCGATTGACTGGGTGTGCTTGCCCCTTGCTTTCTTTGATAACTGAGTTGGTTTTATCACTTTGGGATTTTGCAATTTTTGAATGTTTTTTATGAAGATTGATTTTCTCTTGATTTTTGATCTTTTTAGGATTTTTGATGAGTTTTCTGATTTTTTGGATTTTTTTGGAACTTTTAGAATCGCCCCCTAGTCTCGTGGACCAGTATTAACCATGGATAAGTGCTTGGTGCTCATAGGGGTTTACGCTTCTGGATATTGCTTGGGATATTCAGTCTTGCATTTTGAAGTGTGCTCAAGCTTTTGGAGCCCATTGATTGTGAAGCTAGATTTGAACACTTGGTGCCTGTTTGCCAGGTTTTCACCAAGGTACCTACTCAATAGCACCTGATTACCAGGTTTTCACCGAGAGAGCAATTTTGTTTTCTCTTTAATTTTTTTTCTTTTTTTTTTTTGGGTATTTTCTAGGAATGTAGATAAATGCCTTAACCATAGAGACCTTTTAAGGGTAGAACCTCTTTAGGTGCATTTTTTTGATGTAGTCAGGGAGCTGATCTCCTTTTGGTGTTTCTAGTATGAATGCCCCACTCTGAGTAGAGTTGACAATAACAAAAGGTCCTAGCCAGTTAGGCTTGAACTTACCAGGTTTGACTCGCGCTGCTTGATTCTTCTGATTTTCCATGAGGACAAGGTCTCCTACCTCAAATGTTCATGGCTTCACCTTCTTGTGATAGTTCCTTCTAAGGCAATTTTGATAGCCTTGTAAGTGGTCGAAGGCATGTTGCCTTCTTTCATCTAGTAGATCTAGTTCACTGAGCCTCGCCACTCTATAGTCTTTGTCTGAAACTAGGTTCTTTAATGAGATCCTCAGGGATGGTATTTCCAATTCAAGGGGTAATACCACCTCTATTCCATAGACTAGGGAGAAATGAGTTGCTCTTGTTGGTGTTCTCACACTAGTTTTGTATGCCCATAATGCGTGACTAAGCTGTAGATGCCACTCTTGCCCTGATGCGTTTAATGTTTTCTTCAGGATTTTTAGGATCATTTTATTGGTAGCTTCAGCTTGTCCATTTCCTTGAGGGTATTAAAATGAGGAGAACCCTTGTTTGATGTGGAACTATTCACATAGGTCTTTGACATCCTTGTTCTAGAAAGGGGTACCATGATCTGTCAAGATTGTTTGGGGGATCCCATATCGACAGATGATGTGGTTAAGTATGAACATCGCTATTTTCTTTCTAGTGATGTAAGTGAGGGGAATTGCTTCCACCCACTTGGTAAAGTACTCCATTGCTGCTATGATGTACTTGTGTCTGTTTGCTAAAGAAGGTGTTATCTTACCCACTAGGTCAAATCCCCACATGAAAAATGGTAATGGTGATGTAATGGGATTTAGTTCCTATGCTAGTGCATGGATGAGGTCTCCATGAATTTGACACTATCTGCACCTTTGAACATGCTTGTGTGCATCTATCTCTATTGTGGGCCAATAGTATCCCATGGAGATTATTTTCTTAGCTAAGTTGTTGCCTCCTCTGTGGGTTCCACATATTCCTTCATGTACTTCGTACAAAGATTTCTAGGATTACATGGAAGTGAGACATCGTAGTAATGTTCCATCGAGACTTTGTCTATATAGAGTAGTTGACAGGATGGTATACCTAGAGGCTTGGTGGATGAGGGATTTTCACTGGTTTCTAGACAAGTTTGGAGGTAAGACATTATTTTGGAGATAGTTATAGACCTCTTAGTACCATGGGGATTCAGGACCAACAAGGACACACACAAATTTTGTGATAGATGCCTGATGTGAGGGAACCAAGAGTTGCTCCAATAGGAATTGGAACTTTGTTTCGTTACCTGGCATATCAATCAGTGATGCTATGGTAGCCATCGCATCTACCACTTTGTTTTGTGCTCTTGGGACTTGCTCAAAGAGAATGTAATGAAAATTGGTGCATAGTTGTTCCATCTGTGCTCTGTAAGGTATGAGCTTCTCATCTTTGGTCATGTAATCATTGTTAAATTGGCTAATGACCACCTATGAATCACCAAAGACTTTTAATTTCTTGATTCTCCATTGAATGGCTATCTTTAGACCGATGACCAATGCTTCATATTCTACTATGTTGTTGGTGCATTGGAAGTTAAGTCTAAAAGACTTTAGAATTATATCATGATCTGGAGTGATAAGAACTATCCTTTCCCCCGCTCCATGATTTGTAAATGATCCATCAAAGTAAAGTTGCCATACTTTGATCGCCAGTTGTAGTGTCATGATAGATTTGTCAGGGAAATCCAAGATAATAGGCTAGCGGTCTTGAATTGGTCCCTCTGCTAGTTGATCGACAATCACTTGTCCCTTGATAGCCTTTCTATCTACATACTCAATGTCAAACTTGCTTAAGATCATTACCCACTTGGCCAGTCATCCAGTGAGTGTTGCTTTGCTTAATAGGTTCTTGAGAGGATCAATATGTGCAACCAATTTTGTTTAGTGACTCAACATGTAGTGTCTTAGCTTTTGGGAAGTGAACACAACTGCCAGGTATGACTTCTCAATTGGCGTGTAGTTTAGCTCATGTCTAACCAAAGTCCTACTTAGATAGTAGATGACCCTCTCCTTTCTTGTATCATCATGTTACGCCAAAAGGACCCCTAATGTTGATTCCATCGCTGAGATATATAGAAGCAATGGTCTACCTTGTACTGGTGGTACCAATATAGGAGAATTAAGAAGGTAGTTTTTGAATATCTAAAATGCCTATTCACATTGCTCTATCCATATGAACTTGATTTCTTTATGTAATAGATGTTGGAATGGGTGGCACTTGTCTGCCAGTTGAGCTATGAAGCATCTTATCAATTGGAGCCTTCCTTGTAATCCTCTTAGTTGTCTCAGGTTTGATGGTGGAGGAATGTCCAATATTGCCTTGACCTTTGCTAGATCCACTTCAATTCCTCTGTGTGACACTATGAACCCTAGTAATTTTCCCGTTGTGACACCGAATACACACTTTTTTGGATTTAGTCAAACTTTGAATTCCTCCATTCTATCAAAGATGGGTCCCAAAACATGTAGATGATCCTTTCAAAGTATGGACTTTGCTAGTATGTCATCCACATAATCTTCCATTGTCTTGTGGATGAGATCATGAAATATGGTTGTCATTGCCCTTTGATATGTTTCTCCAGTGTTATTTAGACCAAATGGCATGACATTCCAACAATATGTTCCCAAAGGACATGTGAAAGCCATTTTGTGTTGGTCCTTTGGTGCTATCCTTATTTGGTTGTAACCTAAGAAGCCATCCATAAGCGACAACATTTCATGCCCTGCTGTTAGGTCCACTATCATATCGATGTTTGGCAAAGGAAAGTCATCTTTGGGACATGCTATATTGAGATCTGAGAAGTCTGTGCAAATTTGTATTTGACCACTATTCTTCATAAGTGGTACTATATTAGATATCCAATCTTCATATGGTATAGGTTTGACGAATTTAGCATCCAAGAGATTTTTCAGTTCTTCCTTGACTAACAACGCAACGTGAGGATGCATCTTTCTTAGCTTCTGTTTGACAAATTTTGCATTTGGAAGCAATGGGAGGTGGTGTACCACCAACTCTGGATCTAAACCTGGCATGTCCGAGTAAGACCATGCGAAGTTGATCATTCTTGCCTTGAAGAAATTGATGAACTGTTCTCTCTCCTCAGGGATGAGAGATTTTGCTAAGCAGATGTTCTTTGGGTTCTTGTTATCCCCCAAGTTGATTTCCTCTATCTCTTCATCTAGTAGTACTGATTTCTCCTCTGTCAGGGGGAGAAATTCCTCTTTCCATCTTCTAGTGACTCAAAGAGGTTTTCTCTAGAAGATATCTTCTTTTGTGGACTGGAAAGAGGAGCTTCCTCCCCGAAGTATGCTACTTTGTCTAGGTTGATAGAGAATCCTTCCTTATGATCTCCTGATGGAATTCCTTCCCTTAGTCCCATGAAATGAGCTATTACCTTGTCATTTTCAAAGACATCAAGATCAGGTGGTCCTTGTTGATCCCACTCTATAAGCTCAGGGTGTACGAGACAGACACTTTCACTACTATTTGGCTTTGGTTGACTAAATAGGGTTGCTGATATGGTGCCTATGAAATTGGATTGTGATGAGGATGCACCACTTGAGGTCTGATGAATGATATGTTTGTCTATACAGGGTTGTTTGGTAATGGTCAGTTGTTCAAATAGGTCTGCTAGGTTTATGATAATATCGACTTGAGGGGAAAAATAAGGGATTGAGGGTTCGGAGTCGTGGAGGGATCTCCACTCATACTCATGGGAGTCTGTCTCAGTGGAATGTTTGTCCGATGTCTCACTTCCTTGGTTATCTTCGATTGCTATGTGTAGGTTTAATTGGGATTGTGTGGTTCCCACTTCGGCGGGCAACAACTACGCTAATATGTTTCTTATTAGGACATGCTCAGTGTTGTGCCCCTGGTGCATCTCTGCTACTTGCTCTTGATTGACTTGAATGTCTTGGATCACCAAACTAGTGCTTTGTTGTCCATAGCCCAAACCTTTAGTGTTTCTTTGGGTTGGTGGGAGAGGCAATTCATATATTCCTTGTTGCCTTGCCCCTAATCTGGTTGTACCATCATACCCAAATCTTTGTATCATTGTGTAACCGTTACCATATTTTGCCAAAGGTAGTGGTGGTCAGATTGTCTTAGGGGAGTCTCGGTATAACTAGGTATTGATGTCTTGCTCAAAAGGATTCTCTTCCGCTATGTCTCCCCATTGGACAAAGGTTGTGGGTGGACATCTAAATAGAACTAGCTGTGAAGTTTTTGTTGCAATAACAGTTTGTGGCATACCGTGAGTTCTTGGGCTTTGAGGCATGTGTGTGATGGTGAAATCCTCTTCATATCTATATTCACCATATCCCTTGTCCATGATGGATATCTTGCCTGCTTTCTCTGTGACATCTTTGAGATTTGGATTTGAAGGGGAGGAGATACTTGCATCCTATTTAATGACTATCTTTCCTACTACTCGTGTGATATCTTTGGGATTTGAATCAGAAGAGGACAGTATGCTTGCATCTTGATTTGATGGTACCTAGTTATCGCTGCTAATTTGGACCGCATTACAATATTAGAAGGGGTTGGGATCTCCCTCTATGATGATCTCCTCCTCTTGGTGAGGGAATTTGATGCATTGATGGTATGTCAAAGGTACAACTTGCATTTCATGTATCCAAGGTCTCCCTAGTAACATGTTGTATCCCAACTCAAGGTCTAAGATTTGGAAGGGTGTGTTTTTTACCATAGGACCAATGCAAATAGGTAGAATGCTAATACATTTAGAGGACCTTTCCTCTTCATCATAGGCTCTAATATTTATCCTCCTTGTGACATCAATGCTTAATTCTGAATAGCCCAGTTGCTTGATTAACTTTAGAGTACAAATGTTTAACCCAACTCCACCATCAACAAGGACCCTATGGACAGCGCTTTTGTGGATCTAGACAAGTAAGTGTAGAGGATCATTATGCAGGGGCTTATGCAGTGGTACATCACATTTTTTGAATGTGGCATGTTTGTTAGCTGCTATATGGTTGACCATCATTTGGAAGCTTTTAGGTGTTATTTCCCTTGAGACAGCTACATTTTGAAGTGCTTGATCAAGTGCCCGTTTATGCTATAGAGATATGCACAAGAGGTCAAACATGGATATCTAGGCAGGTGTGTGCTTTAGCTGGTCCACTATGCTTGTTTGTGGATCTGAGTTTTCTATAGGATTGGTTTGATGTAGTAGCTGAGGATGGTACTCCTTGCAAGATGACCCTAGCATGATGTGTAGTTACAACACAATTGTTACCTTGGTCCCTGATAGTGATTGTGGCCACATGATTATCTGAAGGATTTATGCAATTTATGACATTGTCGCTATTGGCATATGTATAGTTAACTTTATTGGTTTGTCCACCAGACCTGGAGGCTTTTCTCTTGTTGTGATCATGGAAGGTATCATTAAAAATAGTGTGATCAATTGTGCCTTTATTTTGAGTATTCATCACATCGATGATCTCTGTGTCAATCAGATCTTGAATAGCATGCTTCAATTGGTAGTAGTTGGCTATTTTGTGCCCCTTGACCCGATGAAACTCATAGAAGTCTTTGTCATTATACCACCTTGGTTTGTTTTCATCCTATTCAAAGTCCCTGATTTCTAGGAGAGGGATAGTGTTTGATTGTATCAACTTGTGTAAAGCTGATTCTATCAGCTCTCCTAATGGTGTGAAATCTCGTTGCTAGAACTGAAACTGTGGTTTGCATTGATTCTATTGTTGGATATTTGACATAGCAGCTACTTGTATAGGTTGAGGTTGGTTTTGAGTGTATTCTTTCTGAGTGGGCCCTGTGGGGTTTTGGTTTTCCATAGGTACACCTTGTAGTGAAACCTTGGGTTGTGCGTAGTTGACTATCTTTACATCAATGACACCATCGCTAGTGACATTTTTGTTCTTGTTCCACCACTTAGCCTTTTCTGTTGCATTTTTATTTGTGTTCATTTGTGTGGGATCCACAAGGATTCCTTGTTTGACCAAGTTCTACTCACAACGAACTCCTCTTTTGATGAGTTGTGTGAAGTTCGAAGCTAACTGTAACTCTGTTGTGAATGACATGTCTAGGATCAGATTGTCAATAAACATGACTATTAAGTCTTGTTCAAGCACATCGTATGTTATATGTTTTTCTATGTTCCTCCATCTCTATAGGAATTTCACAAAATACTCTCCATCTTTCTGTTTAATGTCACAAAGGTCCTTGATGCTGACCTTGCGCTCGATGTTATGATGGAAGTGAGCTATGAACTTTTTAGCCAATTCTCCCCAAGACTAGATACCATGAGGTAGATGTGATAACCATTCCATTGCTGGTCTGGCTAAACTTTGTGGGAACAGTCACATTAGATATGTCTCATCATGAGAGACTTCGACGCAACTAGCAAAGAACTCTCAGATATGCTCAATAGGGCTGGTACTGCCCCTATACTTGTCACATTTTGGCACTAAGAAGTGGTTTGGGAAAGGAGACATTTGAAGAGAATGGTCAAAGGGGTACGGGTATAAATCCTCTATAGTATAGGATTTAGTTTGCCCCTGATTTTGCATATCCATCATTTGGGTTTGAAGGGTTTACATTTGTTGCATTAGCATGTCTGTTTGATATTGAGGCTAATGTGTGTGGACATTCCTTTGTGCCATGGTGGGTATGAGGCTGTGCCTCTGTGTCCCTTGAGTAGGAACATAGGATTTCATCCTAGGGACTTGATATTGATTCCCTACCGGTGATTTGTAATAGGAGGGACATGAGTAGTCCATGGTGGGTTTTGATGTGTTTGCTGTTGTGATTGAAACTGGGATTGATAATGCTAGGGTAGGTAGTGTTGCTACTGAGGTTGGGATTGAAACTAGGGTTGCTGTTACTGAGGTTGGATTTGAGGCAACTGAAGCTAGGGTTTCTATTGCAGAGGTTGGAACTGAGGCAACTGAAGTTGGGGTTGTTGTTGTAGAGGCTAGTTTTGAGGCAACTGAAGCTGGGGTTGTTTTTGCGGAGGTTGGAACTAAGGCAACTGAAGCTGGGGTTGCTATTGTGGAGGTTGGATGTGAGGTAACTAAAGCTGGGGTTGCTGTTGCAGAGGTTGGATGGGTGTCAGAATGGGCAAAGATGTAGCTTTGGGCGAGCCTTGACTTTAAGTCATTCCGGCAGAGATGGATCCCTGCGAGCATGATGTGTTGATCCCAAGATTAGTGTGGATTGATTGTAGCAACAACATAGTTTCAGAATAGTTGGTGTTTGGTGGGATGGAAGGCATAGAATGAGAGCTTGATTGTGCTGGCCATGAGACCAAAGGTGGAGGCATACTAGTGACCATGGGTGTACTTAGTTGTGAGCCTGTCATGCCTTGAGTAGATGATGTACTAGCTTGGGTTGGGTCATTGGTTTGATTGGATATAGTCTGTGTCGATGTGGGTAAGGCCAACGGTAGAAAAACTTGTCACACAATAGGTAGTATCTAGGGAGTGTGAGTATTGTTTTGACCTGTCAGAGGGTTTTCAGGCCATATAGTTGATACACTGAATTCAGTGGGGAGTTTGACTCCCTTCTTTATTAGCCTGGCCAAGTAACATTTAGGGTTCCTCTCTATAATAGTGTCAACTACTTTGGTGGAGTAGGCATCTTGTTCCACATCTTCAAGTTCTTCTTCTATGATATCTTGGAAAAAGGCTGCCCCACGGGGCTGTTCAATGAATAAAGCATAAATGGTGTTCATGAAGGGATCATTCTCTTACTCTATTTCCCAAGTAGGGAAACGGTTGATATATGACTCATCAGGTTGAGCTCTAGCCTTAGATCTTGTGTAAGGTCCTTCATGAGGTGTTTGAAACATAATGCGGTCCAGGTTTTGTAACTAAAACAAGTGATATAAAGCAAACAAAGAAGAGGATCCCTTCTAAGAAAAATCCAAGTTATGTTTTGGACAAGGGTAATTCTAAGGACAGATCTTGATATAACTTGATCTCAAAGTGGTGATGATAAAAGATAAGATTTTTCAACCTTTATCTTGGACAAAGTCAATTTGATAAAGATGATGATGTTTGATATGATGAGATCAAGATATTTTGAGTCTGAGCTTTCAAACTAACAATGTTTTTGACAAAAATTGTGCTTTATAGAGAAAGGGTAATCTTTAATGTTTTAGAGATTCACATAATGTTCTTTGCATTTTCCTAGGATAGACACTAGTTTTGGACACCAAATGAAGAATTCTTTCAAGGTTTTTAGGTCAGAATAGGGATATAGTATATCTAGTCAAATGTGGTACAATTTCATTGATTACAGTAAAATAACTGGTTGATTGTGGTAGTTTATCACACAGTGCTTTTGATTTGCAAGGTGTCGATGTTGACAACCCTAGACTTTAACATGTTTGACTCATTTTGACAGTTTGGATGTTTTGTTTTGCATTTTCAGAAACTGATCAAAGAGACAAGCACAATAGATACTATGTTTTGAAGAATGAAGACTGAAATTGTGTATGTTCTACAAGTTTTTCAAGTTGCAAGGTTATCACGAGGTCTCAACAATGAACAGTCATATTAATCTAGGTCAAATGGCTTTAGAATACATTGTTATAGGCCCAATGCTTGAATGTCCATTAGCTCACACAACAATTGTCACGCTACTAGGACACGAAGGTCCACGATGTAGGTGCCCGTGTTTTTGTCATTTCCAAGTATTGTTGTCGTGGAGTGAAGATCTCTTTCACTACACAAATACCATGGGACACATATGTTGGGGATCTTGGTGGGAAATTTTGCAACTCCTTGCACTATAATAAGGTATCTATTCAAAGGTAAAATGGGTTGGCCTCTAATTAATCAAGGTTGTAGTAAGGTTCCGTGGTGTCTCTCCAATCGGTTTGTACATGTGTGACTCACTTAAGAGCCTAGTTGATCACGCTGGCTCCTTAGTGATATTCACCCGATCTAGAATATCATCAACATACCTCACCCGAGCTTGGCTAGATAAGACAGAAATTTGGTTTGTGCCTTGTTTATATACCAATCAGAAGGATTACCAGTTTAAGGTTGTTCTCTGAGGAAGAAGCGCATTCCCTAGATAGGCCTTTCTAAAAAAGTATAAAGGTTTGTAATCTAATAGTTTGTGCAAGTGCACCCAAAAATCAAGACACAAGGTAAATCGATTAAGCTCCAAAGTTTAAAATGTGAACTAAGCTACACCACCATACAAGCACCAATGTTCAATTTTAAGCCCAAAAGTAGGTGTTGATTGCTTGTTCAATTTTAATGCACCAAATTGAGAGATTTTTTGCCTTTGTTCAATTTTAATCCCTGTGTCAATTTTAAGGCCAAATCCAAAATATGAGGTGTGATATGTTTTGCAAGCACTGTTCTTTTTAAACCCAAATCGACAAATGATTTCCTTTTAGTTTTGTGTTGTTTAAATAGGTTAGTACCAAAAGGATTATTTGCAAAATAAGGATATAAGTAACTTTGAAATAACAAATGATGCTTACCAAACTTACCCTTCTCTATCCTTGGTGATTTTGATCCAATCCTGCATAGAAACTGAAAAAGAATGTCAATTTAAAAATAGATGGGCAGAAGATTTGGATCTGATGTTTGCAATATTTCCTGTGATTGCGGAAATTTTCTTGCAACTGCGGTAATTTTCTATCGATTGTGGTAAATAACTAGAAACTGTGGCAAAATACTGTCAATTGCGGTAAATAACTGGCAACTGCGGCAAAATGCTATCGATTGTGGCAAAATTCTTGTGATTGTGGCATGGATTAGGCAATTGTAGAAAAATACCAGAAGAGAGAAGACAAGAAATGGATAGAATAACTGTGAAAACCTATGATCAATTATGGTATTAAACTAGTTGATTGTGGCGCAGTATAGATGATTGCAGTAAAATACCAGCAATTGCGAAATAGTACAAATATCAAAGAAAAGTGTGATTTTTAAATTTACGACCGTACGGTCATGGTTGATCAATCTATTTCTTCGTCTGCAAGAGATATTTGGGTTGTTTGATTCATGTTGGGTTCACCAAAAGTACACCTCTCTTTCTAATTCCCACAACTTTCCAAAGGCGAGGGTTAGTAGCAAAGGTTTCACAAATGAATGCAAATCAGGTATATAATGACTACTAAATGAATAATAGAAATGTGAGCAATAAAATGTACAAGCAAGAGAAAGGAAGACAAATAAATGCAAACCCCACGATGCTTGAAGCTTGTATTGTTTCTCTCTACTCCTTCCAAAATGCTATTCTTGAGGCTCAGTATTGGTGGGGCAGTGTCTTTGACTTGAGAGGCTTCGAGAATTTTGACAATTTGAAATGTGTGTGTGGTCACAAGATGGCTTGAATTCTAGAACCAAACTGACGGAGTAATGGCGCATGAGAGCTTGAAATCTTGGACCCTTGAAATGGTTATGAAGGGTTTATTATATAGGAATTGGCAATGATATGAATGGTTGAGATCAATCCTAGAGATGGGGAGATGAACGGTTGAGATCAAAGGGAATAAGAGAGGTCCTCAGTGAACTCCACCTCTTCATTTGGTAAAGAGGAGATAGAGTTTGGTTAACTGAAGAGCTAATTATGAGTTGCCTTTTTGAACTGAAGAGGTGGGTGAAGTTACCCATGTGGACTAGAGAGATGGGTGGAGT
>MU223498.1:1487070-1520632 GCA_018584345.1 Thuja plicata
GATTTGGGGAATAAATTTAGAGGAAAATAGATGATTAATTAATGATTAAAAAACCATTAATTAATAGATGAAAATTAGTGTTTTTAATGTAAAGTCACAAGCCTGTCCATTTTAGGGTGTCTATAGTTTGAAGATCACATCTAGAGGTTCTACTAAAGCTATGAATTGTTACCGTTGTCGATTGTCATTATTGTTTTTGTTATTATTGTAGTTATTGTAAGGGAACAAGAATGATTGATTGCACAGTTGTTGATTACTATTCTGACTATTCTGATTCTAATTGTTCTGATTGTTCGGATGCTAATTCTGATTTTGGTTGTTGTTGTGATACTAATTTTGATTCTGATTATTATTGCGATTGTTTTGATTGTTATTGTTGGATAATTGAACATTTTGAACATGCTTGGCATCAGTCATTCCATCATTGACAACTCCTTTGTTTTTACTCCAAAATTTTGGTTTATCATTATTGGAAGGAGTATAATGTTTGATGCTACCTCTTTGTAAAAGGCCATCTTCAATGTCTTTTCCCTTCTTGACAAGGGATTCAAAGGTGTCAAGTGAAGCCATTTTCATTTGGAAGGACATCTCAGAGATTAAGTTCTTTGTGAAGATTTCAATCAAGTGACTATCAGGTATTTTCCATGGCATGTGATTCGTAATATGTCTCCATCATTGTAAGAAACTAGCAAAGGTTTCTCCATTCTTTTGTTTAGTGTTGCACAAATCACTGAGTGTTGCTTGATACTCAATTTTATATGAATATTTCCCAACAAACTTCTCTGCAAGATCAGAGAAGGTAGAGATTGACCCATAAGTAAGGGCCATGAACCATTCCAAGGTTGCGCCTCCAAGACTCCTAGTGAAAAGTATTTTTAAGTAATTCTCGTCATAGGCGACCTCTTGATATGCAATGTAAAACTCTTTGAGATGTTGGAGAGGACATGTTTCACCTTTGTATTTCTCAAACTTGGGCATCTCAAAGTTTGGTGGGAATGGTTGCATTGTGATAGACTTGTCAAATGGATAGGGACAAATCTCTTCAAAATAAAAATCCTTCTTGCCCCCATTTTGTAAACGTTGTATAATTCTCTTGAGCTCATTGAATTGTTGGGTGAAGTCTGGAGTATTCTGTGTGAAAAACGGGGGTACATAACCTCTGCCTCCTCCAAATTGTGAAGCTAAAAATCCTGTGGAGGTCATTCCAATGGTAGGAGGAGGTATATACTGATAGGCTCATGATGTGTTGGTCACAGATATTTTTCCCCCATTGTTTGAAACAAAGATGAAGGCAAGGGTATGGAAACTTGCCTTATGTTATTGAAATTAGCACTTGTTCCTTGAGTCATTGTCATTCGAGTGCTATTATGCGTAGTATTGTTTGGCAAAGCACTTATGATCTGTTGAATTTGTTCAGGTGTCAATTGGGGTATTGATGTAGTCATTGATACAGGTGTTGATATAGGTACTAATGTGGGAGGTTTTCTAACAGGACCCTTACTAGTGTCACGTGATGATGTAGCATTTGAAGTAGAAGCCATGGCTGCAGTAGCGACAACAGTGACTTTAGTGACATTTCTGGTAAGGAGTGTTTCATCAAAGTCAACAAGAACTATGACACCGTTATGAATAAGATTTAAGAATATTTCATCACTGTTATGCAAAATGGCCTTCTCAACCATTTCCAAGTTGTATCGGTCTCTAAGGAAGTCATTCACTTGGGTGGTCCTTTCTTCTTGGTCCACCAATTTAGTTTCTTTGGGCACTTCCTTAGCTCGTATCCCAATTCATTGAAAGTATTGAGTGGCAAATGGATTCTCCTCATGGGTAATAGTGTTAAATGTTGTTCACCTCATGTTTCTAGCTTGGAATCGAGTGACAACCATACAATGGAAGAAGAATGGAAGACAAGGAGATGTAAGAAATGAAATGGAGAAAAGATCTTTGGCCTTGAATTTGATTGGATTTGATTGATTGATTGATTGATTGATTGATTAAGGATTGATTGAGGATTGATTGATTTGATTGATTGGATTTAAAGGTTTTTGGAACAAAACCTAAGCATGTCAAAACCTTATGATGACACAAACAAAAAAGGATTTAAAGTAATACCTATTCTACTTGAAGATGGACTTGTGATCTCAAGCAAAATGGGACATCACTAGGGATTTAAATTACTTGAGATGGACTGATGGTCTAGAAGTAATGTTGTGTTTTCTTAAAGATGAAGGTTTGTGATACCTTGATTAAGGTCTTTCAACCTAAAGATTTGATTTGATTTGATGGTTTGATCTAATGCTCCAAGAGAAGGAAGAGTGAGGATGGAAGAATGGAAGAATAATGTAGAAGCAAGGTGCTACCTAATCGTATTGTTCAATGGTGACAAAAGCACTATTGATTGAAAATTTGGCCATGAAATTGCAAACTTTGTTATTGTAGAGGATTTTTTAAAGTTTCTCATGATGTTCAATCCATTTTTTGATAGATGTTGCAATATATTGATATTCCTTGGATTTACGGGTGGTTTCTTTTTGCTCTCTAAGGACTAGAGGCGTTGGAAGCTTAACCTTCTTATGTTTCTAGAAATTGGTCATGTCATGGAAAATTTGACTTTGGCTGAATGAATGAATGATCTAGGACAAATGATTTTAGGGTCCTGTAGAAGGCCAAATTTTGATTATCTCAGCCAATTTTGAAGCTCATTATTTTAAAGAGAAGACAACAGTCTCAGACATAGTCGACAATCTTCGTAGATAGCGATCTATGCATATGGTAATCTACACAGATGGTAGATCTAGAGTGGAGATAGCCGACTGTGACTAAGGTAGTGTATTGAAATTCTGGGCAGATTTTTGACTTTCAGTCTAATTTTGGAAAAAATTGTTCAATGGAAAGAAATAATTTTCAGCATAGGCAAACCAGAAAATAACAGACACACATCTCAAAAAAATCCAACAAGGGACAAAGCAACCTTGAGGGATACTAGAAAATGTGACATTAGGAAATTCTTGCTTCAACTTTGTAATATCTCGTTTGTGTATGTTCAAGTGACTCTTTCAAGCCACTTATGTTTTTACTGGGTCTAGCACAATGAAGATAGTTCAAACAGTAGCTACCTAAGGAATTTGGCTTCATATGAAATATTATAGGTCTATTTCTTGGTATTCCTTTAGCTCACACAACATGTCACCCCTAGAAGGGTGCCCATGTTTTTTTCCTTTTGCCAGGTATTGTTTCCGTGTAACGAAGGTCCCTTTCGCAACATAATACCCTGGGACACATATGATGGGAATCTTGGGGGAAGAATCTTCCCTCCCCTTGCACTATAATAAGTCATCATTTAGAGGTGAATCAGGTAGGCCACTAATTTATAGTTGCTAGCAAGGTTTCATGGCATCCCCGCAATCGGTTTGTACGGCATGAGACACTTAAGTCTCTAGTTCAACCATGCCAATATGCTGAGGATATTCAATCAGTATGGACTACCATTGAACATGACTCGCCCAAGCTTGAAGGGATAAAGAGGACCTTTGGGTCACACTTTATTTCTATACTAGCTAAAGGGATTACCAGTTTGAGGTTGTCCTCTAAAGGGGAAGCGCTCCCTCTAGACAAGCCTCTCTAGAAGCTTGATTAAGCTAAGCTTTCTCTTCACCCAAATTCTGTGAAGGTGAGGGGAGAGGATACGACTATAGTTAATCATAGCGTCATTTATTTTAAGGGATCTAATCTAATGAAAAAATAGCTCAAAATAAGTGTTGAAAAACACTTCTACAAACACACCAAAAATAGTTCATTCTAAATTGAACCTAGTTAAAGCAAAACTATGTGTTTTCTACCTAAGCAAAAGACACAATAGTATGATTAAATATACATGTTCAATTATTTTCCCACACAGCAAAAAGGAAAGCTTGTAAAGGTGTGTTGATTCACTTTAAGTCATTCAAGAGTGATGAAGTTCATTCCCTTAAACATTCAAGATTGGGTGAGGTTTATTTTTTCTTAAGCAACATACATTCAAAGACTAATGATTAAGCATACAAGTTCATTGAGATAATTCTGTTAAAGTTTGTTAAGGAACTTGCATGAAATTTGTCAGTAGTTTAAAACTTCAAATTTTAAATGCTATAAAACACAAAACCCAGAAAACGCGCAGACGACGAAATATCACAGACGGTGATCTGCGTAGATGGTGATCTACATAGACGGCGATCTGCAAAAATGGCAAAAGACCTGCATAGATAGAAAAATATAAACAGTCAGATTTTGTTAAAAAAGAACAAACTTACTCAAACTTAAAAATAACACTTTTTTCAAACTAGACAACATTTAATCTTTACAAATTTTATTATTGTCAGAAATCCGAGAGTTAAAATGCTAAAAGTTGAGAAAAGTAATTTTAAACCATATTTTTCTATAAGTTTTTCTGAATAGGCGGAGATGGTGAAGTATCGGCGCAGACGAGTGAGAAGCGGAGACGACAATCTACGAAAGCGGTGACTCCAGACCACAGACAGGTCTGTGTGAAAATTTTCTGAACTACAAAAAATCTGCAAGAAAAAGTTAGACAACAAGGGATGTGGGTCCCACCGGGTGTGCCAAAATGTATGTGTTGAAATCCTAACTATTGGGACCATGCTCAGAAATGTAAATGTTAGAGATATAAATCATTTAACTACACTAACATGTCTAAAAACATACTATAAAATAACAATGGATTCCATCACAACCTCCGATGAGATGAACAAGGGCACCCAATGCCTTTTTGATTTTCTCATAGAGAATTCTCGGTGTTCTCTCCCAACACAATATCAAAATCCCACTAAGATTACTTTCATGCTATGGATTGAAACTAAATGCAACTAATGGATATAATGAAGAGCTCAAGAACAAGTATGAGGAACTTGTCTCAAGCCTTCACCAAATGTGGATGAAGATGCAAACACTATGCTAGGATGATATGCAATATCAAAGAAAACTAAGATTCATTCTCCATTATCCTAGCATGTGATTTTTAGATTTAACAATGAACTAAAAAGCATGGAAACATGAATATGAACTAAGAATTCAAAAATTAAACTAGCATGATAACAATGTATAAAAGGGAGATTATTTTCTCTTGACAATGGCCTCTATTTATAGAGTTTTTGGAGGAGAGAGAGGGCTTGGATGAGGTGGAGCTCATGTGAAATCCACATAGGTGCCACATGAAGAACACATAAGCCATGCAAGAGGCCCACTTTTCTCACACATGTGTGAGCAACTTTGGATGTGATGGGTCAAAGTATACTTAAAGTACACATGTGAAGGATCTTGTAAGAGAGTGTAAGAGGGTGTAAGAGTTTTGTGCCAACGAAACACTTTAAGAAAGTGTAAGAAGGTGTCATCATAGGTGTAAGAAACCTTGTTGGCACCAAATAAGAATTATTTGGAAAACACAATTTTTAAAAATTTGCTCACACATGTGTGAACAAATAATTAGGACTAATTGGTGTAGGAATCAAGAAATTAGTCTAATTAACCTTAGTTAATTAGTGAATAGGTTTATTTTGTGAGAGTGATGTGAGGTAGGGTAGGATCTAGGTTTAAATTAGCTTAATCAAAATTTAAAATTTAGATTAATTTGGTTTAGTAGAATTTAAGTCATGTGAAGGAATAAATAAATTAAAAAATTATTTAAAGGAAATTAATTAGGGATAATGTATTAAATAAGATCTAATACAAAAAGGGGGTGGTCTTTACATTAAATTCAAATACTATGGAGAGTGAATCATATTTAAATAATAAATTTAATTAAATAGATAGGAGAATATAACAAGTATAATTAATTAAAATTAACTATAATGTTATGGGAATATTAATTAAATTAATATAAGGACAATTTTATATGTCTACACATACAAGTCTACTATGTTGAATATAATTGATATATCCATGTCCTCTATTAACTCAACTTTATAAGCATTCCCTGAATCAAACTTTCTCATAATCCTACAAGGTCCAAACTTCTTCATCTTCAATTTACTATAGGTACCAATTGTACATATACCTTTTCTGAGAAAAAGCATCACTTCATCACCAAATTCAAACTCCTTATGTTTCCTATTTCTACCATCTCTCTCCTTATACTTATCATTCATGCCTTCCAAATGTTCTTTAACTCTATAATGAAAATCCTTCATATGATCTATAAATTGTTCAGCTTCAGCACTCTTCTTTTCTTCAACAATAAAATCCATGTCACTCCTTTAGGATTTAAACCATAAATAATCTCAAAAGGTGTTCTCCCAGTACTCCTATTCACTAAATTACTTTAAGAAAACTCTACTTGTGCCAAAACTAAATCCCAATTACCTAGCTTCTCACCAACCAAGAATCTTAATAGATTACCCAAAATCCTATTAACAACTTCAGTCTGTGTGTAGAACTAAACTTCAATTTTGTATTAATATTCCTCCAAAAATAACTTATAAACTTAGTATCCCTATCTGAAACAATGCTCTTAGGCAACCCAAGCAATCTGACAATGTCCTTGAAAAATAAATTAGCTATATGAACTACATCTAATGTCTTCTTACAAGGGATTAAATGAGCCATCTTTGAAAACATATCAACCACCACAAAAATGATATCATTAGCTCTTTGAGTCTTTGGAAAATAAATCACAAAATCCATGCTAATCTCCTCCCAAGGCTTCTCTAGTACAGGCAATCAGGTATACAATCTAGTATTCTAAGTACTCCCTTTAGTAACTTGGCAAATCTTACACTTCTGAATGAAATTCCTAACATCCTTATGAATGTATGGCCAATAATACTGCTCCTTGATAACTTCCATCATCTTATCAATCCCAAAGTTTCCATCAAGTCCTCCATAATTCTTCTCCTTAATCAAAATTTCCCTCATAGATCCTCTTGGTATACAAAACTAAACTCCTTTGACAAAAATGCATCTTGAATGAAACAATCCAATAAAGGACTCATATTAGTAACGAAAGGTTCTTTACAAGCTTTCCAAGGTTTAGAAAAATCTAGATCATCCGTATACAAAGTCTACAAATTATTAAATCCAAGCACTGTCACCTTCATCTTTGTCATAAGATTCCTTCTTCTACTCAATGCATCAGCAACTTTATTAGACTTACCACTCCTATATTTTAGCACAAATTAGTAACTCTGTAAGAATTCAACCCATCTCATATGTCTCTCATTCAACTTACTTTGACTATTAAAATACTGTAAATCTTGATTATCAGTGTACAACACAAAATCCTTAGGCAATAAGTAATGTCTCCACTTCTTCAAAGCTTGAACAATAGGATAAAATTATTAATCATAAACATAATACTTTCTCCTTGCATCATTCAAATTTTCACTATATTAAGCAATGAGTCTACCTTATTGACTCAGTACTGCTCTGATTGCACTTCTACTAGCATGACAATCTACTTGAAATACGTTATTAAAATATGGTAACTTACTATTACAAGTTGTTCATTGACCTTTTGCTTCAAAAAATCAAAGCTTCTTTGTCCTCCATGTGTACATTTTATTTCCTTCTTATCTCCCCTCATTGTCTTATTCATGGCATTACAAAAAAATAAAATTCCTAATGAACTTCCTATAAAAACTTGCCAAGCCATGAAATAATCTTACCTTGCTAACACCTTCAGGTTCAAACCATTCAACAATTTCTCTAACCTTCTCAGGATCAATCTTTAAACCTTTAGCATCAATTACAAATCCAAGGTACACAAGTTCATTCTTCATAAAAGTACACTTCCTCATATTTATCAGAAACTTCTTCTCTCTTAACCTCTGCAATACTTTCTTTACATGAAATAGGTGTTCCTCTTTTGTCTTATTGAAAATTAGAATTTCATCCAAATAAACTATGACAAACTTACCCATAAATTCCTTAAAAAAATTCATCAACCTCATGAAATTACTTGGTGCATTAGACAAACCAAAAGACATTACTAACCTCTCATACAAACCTTCTTTAGTCTTAAAAGAATTCTTCCATTCATCACCTTCTCTTATTTTTATATGATGATAACCACTCTTCAAATCAATCTTTGTGAAATACATATCTCCACTCGAGAAATCCATTATCTCATCCATCCTAGGTAAAGGAAACTGGTACTTGATAGTGATCTTGTTTATTACTCTAGAATATGTACAAATCCTCCACTATCAATCCTTCTTAGGTGTCAACACTGCAAGTACTACACAAGGCCTCAAACTTTCTCTGATTAACCCTTTCTGAAACAACTGATGTACTTGTCTATTCAGTTCCTCATTCTCTGTTGGTGTCAACTGGTGAGCTTCTTTATTAGGAATACTAGCTCCAGGGATTAGATCCATATAATGAATAATACTTCTAGCTAGTTGAAAACCATCAGGTACATTATTTTAAATCACATATGTATACTCATCCAATATATCTGTAATCTCCTTATGGTATTCACCACTCAGATCTACATCTACAGTCTTCTTTGGGACAATACAAAAGCAAACATTCTCATGTCTCATACTCTCCAAGAATATCCTTCCATCAACCATGCAAACTCTATCATTAGTACAAACTTCCCATTTAAAATGTTCCTCCAAAGGTAACAGTCTTTGTTTCATACCATTAGCCACAAAAGTATATGTATTTATTCTACCATCATGTATAGTTTTTTTATCATACTTTCAAGGTCTACCTAAAAAAACATAACATACATCCATAAGCATTATACCACACAAGAATTCACCATGATATTTCCCTATTTTCATCTTAACCCAACATTGTTCATATACCAACACCTTGTGATCATCTTTTATCCAAGAAATCTCATAGGGTTTTGAATATTTCAATATTTGCAACTACAACTTGTCTACCATTTCCTCAGATACCAAATTCTCAAAACTACCACCATCAACAATAACTTTACATACATTTCCACCAACAAGGCATCTGGTTCAAAACAGATCCTTTCTTTGCCAAGGGTTCTCCTCATGATCAATGTCTCTCCCTTTTCAACCTGATTGTTGTTAACCATTTCAGAAGATCCCTCTTCTTCCACAAGATTTTTCCTTCTACTACTCTCAGTCCTTCTTTCAGATCCACCTTATTTTCACTCAAAGGATCTATGACCTTCTCCACCACACTTGAAACAAGTTCCCTTAAACACCCTTTAATCGTCTCTTTGATAGCCCTTATTCCTATAGCCACCTTTGTAATAATTCCTTTCAGGATTCTTCTCCCCTATCTTTCCTTTATTAGAGTCACCAACTAATCTACCACCTCTACCTCTCTATAATATTCCATCTCTACCTCTTTGTCTTTGTCTGTGTCTTCTACTTAACTTATCCTTAGCCTTTAGGGCATACTAATAAGAATCTTTCACATTCCCAATCTTGACCATACTAAGCTTCTCTTATATTTACATCCTCAAACCATTTAGGTATCTTGTAACAATCTCTACTTCATCCTCTTTAAAGCTAGATCTGATATCCAACTTTTAGAAATCCTCGGTGTACTATTTCACATTGATATCCCTTTGTCTCAAATTTTTCAATCTTCTAATCAAACTAACTTGATAATTAGAGGGTAAGAAATTTTATTTCATCTTGTTCACCATCCTATCCTAAGATTTGATTTTCTCTTTATCTCTACTCCTCATATTATTCTACAAGTGATCCCACAAAAGTGAAGCATGACCTCTTAACTTAGTAAAAGCATACTTTACCTTCATGTCTTCATCAGTACCTTTAAAATAAAGTTAGTTGTTCATAGCTCATATCCAATGCAACAACTCATCTACATCCAATCAGCCATCAATATCTAGTGGATTAAAGTGTGGTTTGTTATTAACCCTAGTAAGAGCCCTAATAAACCTTTCCTATCCTTGATCCACTTCAGGTTGTTCTCAGGCTTCTCCTTCAACTTTTTCTTCAATTTCTTCTTCATCATCACTTGCTTCATCAATATTTTGACCTCTCCTCTGGATGTTTCCACTACCTCTAATCTTTCATAAATTTTTCTCAATATTTCAACAATAGTAGGGTCTTCACCTCTTCCACCTCTAGCACCTATCCCAGCCATCTCTGATGATTCCTCTGCAACCATGGTTCAGATCCTATTCTACTACCCCACAAAAAACCAAAGTAGGAATTGCACACTCAGGAGATGAGATCTGTTCACCACAATAAAAAACCTTCCCTCTAATACCACCTGACATAGTCAAGGTAGGAGGATCCAATGAAATGAATAGTCCAACCTTGAAGCAAGTGTCACATAGAAGAAACTCAATAATTTCAAGAAGAAAATACATAGATTTAGAGTATGGAACACACATGCAACCTTTTCATTCATAGGTACAACAATTATAGAGATTTGCAATAGAAATCAACATGTTGAGCTCAAATGCCAGGGACTTATTACAAAGAAACTAACTTATTATTCCTGACCTGTGACTCTAACAACCTCCTTTAAAGTCCTAGCTTCTAGTATTTGATCTCTGGATTTTGTCCCCCTCAAACAAGGACAAAGATCCAACCTAAATACACGACTGCGAACTAATAGGTCAACTTCATGATTACATTTCCCAAGAGAAACAAAATGTGTTACCAACTAACTCCAGTCGACCTCAGATAAAATATCTTTAATCATGAATAAATCACAAGGAGAAATCATACAAATAATTCATCCAAATACGTAGCTACATAGGAAAATGAGCCATCAGTACCACTGATCAAATAAATCCAACCAAGGATCCAAACACTGACCGATTCAAGAATATGAAGAATGCATTGTAAACATAGCCACTAAATCCAACATAACTTTAGGTGTGATACTCCAAATGAGTTGCGATCATAGGAAAATCTTCCTAATGATTTATAGAACAAAAATCTATGACCACAACCACCAAGGATCTATAGAACTTGATCGCGATAGAAAACACAGAAACCGGTGAACAGGAACAAAAAACTCAAATATTTTTGGTGGATACAAGATTGCAATGAACCTAATATGCTCATGCATCAGTTTTATTTGGACTTGGCCTAAACTGGGAAGGCCTTACATCACTACATGTATAAATAAATTCAGATTAATAACTTATTGTTTGGATGCAAATCATGTTGTTCTTGTTTGTATCTTGTTGATTTTTGCTATGTTGATAACTATTGCAAAGAATTTACATATACTTTGGGGATTCTCTATCCTTGACTACATCAGATGGTATCAAAGCTAGTTTTTTCTTGTTTTAGTGGATACTAATCTAATTTTTAGACTTGTGGTGACACTACGGTGTTGTTGTAAGGTGGTAGAGGTTGATTTGACTTGCATCAGTGAAGGATTTGCACAAGGTGGTTGGTAGGAGGATTGTTTGCTACTTGTTGAGTTATTCTTTAGAACTAGGGTTTTTCAAGGGTTAGGGTATCATCTTTGGTGAATCATATCATTAAATTGAGGTAGTTACACCTAAGATTTGGAAGGATGCCACCGAGAATGAATCTGAGGTTGATGGAGAAGATGAAGGAAGATCTCCGAGCTGAGATTAGGGATGAGATTACCCATTTCAGGTTTGAGGTAATGGAAGGGATCAGGACTATTTTTTTTGGATTACGTAGGAATCCTAGACCTGATGATGGTTTTGATGAAGCTACATAAGGATTTTGATTTTGTGATTTTGCTAGATTTGTTGGGAGTGATGCATTTGATCGGTTAATTAGACCTAAAGATAGACTTGGTGTTGGTTTTGTGTTGTAAGTATCTAATTAATCAAGTACTTTAAATCCTAAAGACCTGGTTGATTGGATTGGTGAGTTAGAAGACCACTTTGAGTTAGAATATATTCAAGATCCTTAGACAGTAAGGTTGGCATGGACAAAGTTGAAAGGTCATGAAACTTTATGATGGAAGGAATTGCAGAAGGATTTAGAAGAGGCAGGTGAAAAAAAAATCTCTCAATGGAGGTTGATGGTTTAAAATTTGAATACTGAGTTCATACTTTAGGACTATGAGTTTGAGTTATTCAAGAGGTTTCAGAACTTAAAGTAGAAGGACCTTGGTGTGAAGGATAACAATGAAGAGTTTTACAAGGTAACTATTAGATCTGGTCACAAGGAGCTTTCTAAAGAGAAGGTGGCTAGGTATGTGAATGACTTTAGGTTAATTATTTAGGATGAGATGAGTATGCTAAGGATTGGATCTTTTGAGGAGGCTTATTAATAATCCTTGAAGGTAGAAGATAAGGTGAATAGGAAATAAAAGAATAACTGTAGAGGAAGAGAGAAGCAAGCTATTGGTGGTGATTAGGGCAAGAAAAGTGGCTGAATTAGAAGCTAAACTAGTTACATCTAAGGGAGGTAATGGTGGTAAAGAGTTTAGAGGTACTTTCTTCAAGTGTGGCTTGAAAGGACACAAGGATTTTTAGTGTAAGGAAGGAAAGGGAGTTGCTTGCATGAGTGAATAAGGGGGACCATCTATTGGTATCTCTTACAATGCTCCAGAAGAAGGGGAAACTCTTATGCTCATAAGGGTGATGGTGGGTAAGGAGGCATAACCTTATCATCGGAAGAGTTTATTTAGGACTAGATGCAACATTGGTGGTAAGTGTTGTGAGGTGATTGTAGATGGTGGAAGCACTGATAAATTAGTTTCTAAAGATATGGTGTAGAAGATTGGTTTAAAATACATAAGATATCCAAGACCTTATAGGATTGGTTGGTTGCATGATGTTCATGTGGTGGAAGTAAGGGAATAGTGCATGATGAATTTTTTCATTGGTTATTATAAGGATGCAATATTATGTGACATAGTGGTCATGAGTGAAAATAACCATTAGAAAGGATAGTAAGAGGTGTAGATTGATTCCAATGGTGGATAAGGAGGAGAAAGAAAAGAAACTGAGTCTTTGTTGAAGATATGAGTTGAGAGAAGACCTGAATGATGATCTTAAGGTTGGACCTAATGGTGAGTGGGATCTAAATCATTTGTTGGACTTGGCTAATGACAGGAGGAAGGTAGTGCAGGTTGTAGGCAATGAAGGTTTGTGCATGAAGAATGAGTATGTGATTATTGTCCCTTCTTCCAGATTTTCATGACCTATTCTCATGAAAAATGTTTTTGTACCCCAAGTGTCTGATGCAAGACCATCTTGGGTCCTTGGTAATATTGCATCATCAAAAAAAATAATCAGTGTTATGGTGGGCTCTTCTTACCAATTTTTGTTTTTTGTTTTTGTTCTTGGTCATTGGTTGGGTGATTGCTAGCTCAATGGAATTATATGGCTCTTCAAAAGGTGTGGTCATGATATGATGTTCATGAGGTCATTAGGAAGCTTATCCTATGATAGCTCCTAATTTTTATTTACCATTCTCGAGTTATGTTGGATTTTGTGACTAGATGTACGAAGGAGTTTATGGTTCCAGACTAATTTGGTGAGTAGTTGATCTGTCGAGGTGTTGGGCAAGAGAAGTGAAAAGTATTTGTTCTTATTTTTTATAGATTCTATGTATATTCTAGTCCTTCTTTTGGAAGAATATTTTTTGAGATACTATTATTTTATCTATCGGTTGTTCTTGTTCTTCATGATATTAGTTCTTTGAGTTAAGCGGTTGATTGATCAAGGTTGTGGTCATTGTTTTGATTGTTGGTTATGATTGGCATGATTTCCCATGTGGATCTTTGTGTGGTCAACTTTATTTTTTGAAGGGTCCTTGAGAAATAATTAAATCTTGTATTTAATTTGCGTTAAGGTCGAATGGGTCTAACACATTTCTTGGGATATGTAAAGTTGGTTGAGGTCGACCTATTGGTGGTTTTGTATAAATTTAGGGCTTGTGCTCCTCTGGGGAGGGAAGGAAGTTGGGAGAAGGGAAGAATAGCAGAGAAACTACTAGAGGTTTTCTCTACGACTTAGGAAGATCAAGGGATAGGTCTGATTTGGGATTGGTGGTTAGGTTTTCTTTGTACTTAGTCTAAACCTAGAAGGCCTTACAACCCAGCATGTATAAATTAAGTATGATTAATAAACTTCTTGTTTGGATGCAAAAAAAAATTTCCTTGTTTGTATCTTGTTGATTTCCACTGTGTTGATAGGTTCTGAAAGGATTTAAAATCTCCTTTGGGGATTCTTTGTCCTTGGTTGCATCACTTATATAAGACCTATTGACAGGACTTTGTGACTTGTCTAATCAACAGATGAAGAGTTTTCACTGAGTACCGGGGTACCAACCAACTTCACCTATAAAGGTTGTCTAGGGAATAAATTCTCCAAGCTTTCAAGCACTTGAGTGTCAGGTCTTGACAGTGCGGGTAGCTAAGTTGGGCAAGTGACTTTTTTTGTCTGGGGGGATAGCTAGTTTTGACTCATCTTCTCCAGGGTTTTGTTAGTAGGTTAGGGTTTCCTTCAAGCACACATGAGTTTACCAAATAAATAGAAAAATATATGCTAGATTTAGGAGTTAATTACTTCTACTTATAGTCATACCACATATTTCTAACATCAACAATTCTCTAAGGAACTACACTAAATACTGAATGCATACAAAACTAGCAGTTCATACATATCCAATAGAAAGGGGAAATAAGATCATCTAATATAATAAAACATGAGAGAAAAGGACATTAGAAACATACAACACAAAAGGGATATTGCTAAATCGGAGATCAGAACACTAACACCATCATTGCCAGAAACTTCTTCCTTCTTCATTAACAGGTTGTTCTAGCATCACTGGTGTGTACATCAATGGCTCCAAGGGAGCATCTAACAACTAAGAACTACTGAGCATTGAGCTCTGTAACTACTAGAAATGAAATGCTAAATGCTGATGGTATTGGACTAAAAAATCATCAATTTCATTGATCCTTGAAATGAGGTCAGACCTCTTATTTCTACACAAAGTTGCCCTAAAGTTTAACCTAATCTAACTATACACACAACATTAAAATACAATATCCGATGGCCGGTAATACCTGCACCACTTACAATCACCTTGAAAAGAGCATAGGTTAGACATGACAGAGGAAGAAGACAAGAAGAAAGGATGGAAGAATTAGCCTCGAGAAGAGTGCCAGAGAAAGAATAGCAGAAATCTGATCTTCTCAGAGTTTGAGGCTACATGCCTCATTAATGTGAAATGTGGCTCACTGTCTTTGATGCACCAGGTACTTAATGCTAGAGGGGTGCCTTGGGAAGATTGTCTGTTAGGGTCATCCCTCTACCTAACATGCCTTACTAGGGTCACCTACTTTCTGACACCCTTATTAGTTGTTGGATAACGACCGGTCAGCTCAGGGGAGCCTGGAAATGGGTAACCAAAAGAATACAAAACTGTTGGATCCAAAATTCTAGAGTCTAGGAGCTTATGCTCAAAGAATAATGAATGCTCAAAAATGCAACTTGCTAGTGAAAAATCCCTAGAATCCAAAGAACTTTATTGTCCCTTGCTATTCTTAAATACCTCTAAAATTTGGCTAATACCATCTCCATCTATATCTCTGATGTTGTTCCACCGATCATGAACAATTCCAAACTTCTCTTCAATATCTTAGGCCCCATCCTAGAATTCATCGAATAGCTTTATAGAGTCATGATCCCAGAGCATCATCTTAGGTATTCTTGATAATTTCCCTCCATTGAAGTCCTCAGCAGACTGATACTGAGACTCCATCAGCTCAACATATTTACTGAGGACATAATCCTATGGGGCACAAGTTTCGGTGGTGAAAGGATCAACTTGTGAAACCCTTCCAATGAATGCTTTGTACAGGTCCAAAGGATATAGGACCTTCATGACTTTCTCTTTTAGGGTCATGACCAGTTGCTTTCTTACCTCAATCTTGAGGTCAAGTCTAGAGTACTGGGCCTAGAGGAATTTGAATGATTCCTCTCCCAAAATTCTTGCCTCTATGACGACCTCTTTCTCAGAGTTTATTATTTCTTCTAATCTAGTCCTCCACCCTTCATACTTCTCTAAGTTCCCTTCCCATAGGACAATGACATTGTTTACTTGGCCCAAGAGATTATTGACCAAGTAAAGGTATGGGAGTGACACCTCTAAGAATTTCCTTACGGCCTTGATCTACTCGGTGATCCACCCATCTATAGCCTGTGCCTTCTTCTTCATGGCCCAAAGAGCATCCATATCACCCTACAAAAGAGGTGGTCCAGAGGTGGAGGCTTCCAGATGGATTTCGGCCAGTGGTTGTGTAAGTTTTGCTAGAAGTTTGAGGAGATTTTCATTTTTCTCTCTTTCCTCCTTCAACTTTTGTACTTGTTTATCATACTAGGCCTTAACTACCTAAGTTGCCTCTCTTAGCTGGTCTAGCTCACCCTACTTATCTCTCCTCCCTAGAGGCACCTCTATGATTGGATAATCTTTGGCTCTTACTATCACCGCATCTGTATCTGTGGGAGGGGTTGCAACCATTGCAACTGTACCTCTTCCCAGACCAGTCTAGATGGAATGGAGGGTCTAGGCCTTCTTTTATTTGGGGCAGGTTGCACTTGTGCCATCATCTCAGCTAGGGAGAGATGAGATTTTGTCTCTGTTGGGGCCTTCCTCTTCTTAGATTTCACCAACCATTATGGTGGCAGGGGTGGCCTTTGTGCCAAAGTTTTATCAAGTGTATCCCCTCCAAGGTTTTGTTGTTCATCCCCAATATTTGGAGTCTCTTTAGACTCTTTCTCCATGTTTTCTGGACCACCTGCATCATCCACTTTCATGGTATCAATATTCTCTACCTCTGTGTCCATGTCCTTAGCAGTGTCAGTAGAATCAACATTAATATCTTCGAGGTTCTCCCACTCCTTATGCTATTGTTTTTGTTCTTCTCTGGCACCATCTGTCAGGACATCTTCCTCCATTGGCTTATCCTCTAGAGGTGGCAAAGGTATCCACACTAGATCTATTTGCAATATCATTGGGATCACCTGGTCAAATGTCATGCTTCCCTGAGTGGGCAGAGGTGTCTAGAGCATGGCAGCTGAGGTTATGGTTGTTCCCATATGTCTGGTTCCCCCAACTAAAGCTGACTACTCGACTTGCACTTGCCTCTTCTCTTGTACTTTGATCTCTATGACCTGATTTTCCTAGGCATTAGAGATGTCCACTTGTTCAGGTTCCTTTTCTTCTTCTACCCAGACTTCCTTCTCTGTGGTAGCTTCCTTCTCTGGGCCCTCCCTTTCAGTGGGGATTATTACTTCCTCTTGGGCGGTGATCTCTTCCACCACTCTCTTGATATCCCCTTGTAAATTTACAAGTTCATCTATCCCAAATATATCATCAAAGTCTTCATGTGGAGGGGAGGTCTTCGGGGGATTTTCTAGATGATTTTCCAACTCAGGGGAGTCCGAGGAGACAATCTATACTTCAGGGATGTCCGGCATCCCAATCTCTGCTTCCACCCTTGGCTGAGGATTGTTTGTCCTTTTCTTCTTCCTCTTGGTTACCAATGGGGGACCAACATCCAACATCACTACATGTTCCTCCTCTACTCTAGTCCTTGTTACCTAGACCATTAATTCTGCAAGTGAAGGAGAGCCAAAAGGGAGGGTAGGTTCTGTTGTAATAACTAGAACGCCCAGCTTGGTGCTTAATACCTCCTTCATCTAGTGGGATTCCTCCAGTTGAAGCTATAATTTTTCAACAAGGGGAACTATAGATGGGACCTTGGGTGGGGTCCCCACTTTTCTCTTTCCTCTATCTGCACCCTATATAGAAGTTTTGGCCCCAGACGTTGATCCTGGAGGAGATGGGCCAACCCTTTGTGTACTTTTTGGACACACCTTTGGGAAATACACATGCTATGTTCAATTAAATTGTAGGTGATGTCCTCAATCACCAGGCCCTCTAGGGTATCCCAGTCCACTAGAGGGAGAGCCACTTTATCTACTCCCTATTCTTTGTAGTGTGGGTCTTCTGTTGACCTAGTGTTTGAAAATTCCTTTGAAAATTTTTGAAGCTTGAGGCGCTTCATCATGCCTTGTGTCATCTGGATAAAATGCCAGTTCTGGACTTCAAAATTGTCCTAGAAATCTTCCCAAAAATCTTCTAAGTGAAGCTCATGAGGGTCTTCTACTTGGGGAAGTGTCGTTGCTATCTTGTAAAGAAGATCAAAATTCTTCTACTCCAAATAGAATTCTGCCAGCCCTAAACTCTTAAGTTCACCATTAGCCTCCTTTGTCACTATAAGGCTGCAAGAATAGTTCCCACAAGTGATTGGGAATGGAATGTTGGTAACCTTCTTAAATATGAAGAAGGCATGCAGCTCCAAAATTTGTCAGCAGTACTCCAAAAGAATTATCCTATCCCCACAATCTTTGGGTGATAGGTACGGTTTCCCAGAGAATATGGTCACCCAAATATAAGTGTGTTGTTGAAATTGAATGTAGTAATGGCCATAAGTATTGACTAGAGTCATCACTTCTTTTAATAGCTGGTATCTAGCATCCTGAGTGGGTGTAAGGATGTTTTAGCAAATGAAAGCATCATTTACTCTGCAAAAGCTAGGAAATAATCCCATGGAGCACTCTGGTCTTTTCCAGTACCGAGCTCACAGACCATGAGTAATCCCCTGGTGATGGGGCATTTTTGTGCCAGTGCCCATAAGACATAGGAACTCATGTAAAATTTGAGGGATCAACCAACCCTAACGAGCTAGACGCCCACGTGATTGGAGATGATCATTGTGCAATCAAAAGTCTGGCTGTCAGAGGTGATGCCAAACAAGAAGAAATACATCCATGCAAAGAATTCCCGGGCATGAGGCTCTCCAAAGAATTTGCATAGTGCAATTATCCCCATCTATATACTCTCTTTAAATTATGTCTGGGGGATCTCCAGCTTCATCTTTCTGAAATCCTTCCTGGGAGTCCTGAGCCAGTTGGTGTTGAGGTACTATCGGGCTACTTGAGGGAGCTTCTCAAAATCAGCTAGTGCCAGGCTCTAGGTGATAACTGTGGCATTGGAAAATTGGGGAATCCCCATTCCCTAGGAGAATGTTGTGGCATCTAGAGACACCATGGGTGTTGGATAGCCTGTCAGCACAGGAGCGGCAAGAATGATAGCCCGGATGGCTATGTTGTAGTGTTCTGCTAGAGTGAGGATGAGCACTGGAGCCTACACTAAGCAGGGGAAGTAGGAAGAAGTAGGTGGCCTTAAGGATTCTAGAGGCTACCACATTGAGTGCCATCAAATCTCTGGACTTGTTTTGTATGAACATTATTTTAACCAGGGCCTGCATTTCCTCCCATGATCTAACACCTATATCAGTAACCAATTGAAGTTTGGAATCAACCTTTGATCCCAGAATAACCTCTCCCTTAAGATATTTCATGGATAGTGGGAGTTTTTCCAAGGCCTTATCAGCCTTTGTCCTGATAGCTACCCTAGTTGAAGCAGTAGTGGGGAGCTCTGGGCTCCTGGGTGGAGAAGATGTTGATGCTTCAGACATGATTGATTAGTGATTTTTAGCAACCTGGAAGACCAGACGACCATCAGTATAGATGATATAATAGTCTCTAAATATTTCACCACCACCTTGAATCTACCCTAAAAATGGTGTTAGTTTGTATCAAACCCTAAAATAGATATATATAATGAAATGACTTAGGAATTTTGATCTATGCCTGGGCTTCTGGGGATTCTAGCTCATGTGATGAAATGGAATGAAGACCAAAGGGGAACTTGGGACCTAGAGTCTGGGAAACTTACCATTATTTACATGAATGGAATTTAGCCGTACAAGGCTGACATGGGAGCATCATGTGGTCATGCAGTAATGGGAGTAATGGAATTAATGCCAATAACTGTCTAAACACATGAGAGCATGAATGCCACTTGGGTCAATTTTGAATGCTCATGTGTGGGAGAATTAACCTGCCATTAAGGCTGAGCTGATGGAGGAGAGAGAAAACTACCATGGCTCGAGCAGGTGAGGTGCCGAGTTTGAACCAGGTGGACACCTCTCGGGTGAGCCCCAAATTTTTTTTTAGGTGTGGAGCACAATGAGCTCTCCCCCAAACAGGAAGGTAGGATATACAGCAAGGTACAAAAACCAAATAGAAGGCCAAAGAACAACTCAGAGGCTGACCCAAAATGAGCCTATATATAGCCATTTACAGATAATTACAAAATTCATAGGGTATGCATAAGCATCTACACTAATTTACAACTGCATAGAGGGTGGACAACCCTCTAGCCAATTCGTCCCAAAATAGGAGGTGACAACGAGAAACCAAAAGCGGAAATGAGAAAGAAATCAAAAGCAAAAACCACCAAAAACACAAACAAAGAAAAAACTAGAAAGCACGAGGGAAGAACTAGAAGTGCCTACCTAGAAACATGGAGAGTGTGGGGAACAAGCACAAGAGGTTCTCTACAACTAACCAATCTCAAATGACTATGAATGCACAACTATTAATCTTTGTTCAAGAACTGTTAATCACCGAGAGAAATTTGCACCTAATCATTATTTAATTGCCTTAATCACTCTAGATTCACTCTGGGTAATTTTTTCACATTAAATTTGATAATGATTCATGAGACCTACTCATACCATTAGGTTGAAAACATATCCCATTCTTTTCTTTCAAAAATCCTGAATAAGGAAAACCTTCTGGACTCTGGGCCCAGGGATTCCATGCAGCCATGCCCTCTAGAAAAATAGGAAATGGTGGGAGAGAATCCTAGAGTCTAGAATCTGGCTGAGACAAAGAAGAAAAACACTCCAGGGCTAGGCCCTAGAGCAAAGAGAACCAAAAAAGAAAAGAAAATGACCCTTGCGGCAGTAAAGGCCGGAGAAAAACAAGAGGAAAAGAAACAAGGCCAAAAGAAAAAAGGGGGACCCAACATTTTTCCTACAAAATGTAGGAAAGGGTATGCAGGGCATAAAAAATGGTGACTCACTGGGATGAATTCCTTAGTGCATTCAAGGAATTCATAATCTTTGGTTAGAAAAACTGAAACTTATCTTTACCTAAAGCATTTTGTTTGTAAAGCGTGAGGTGTCTGAGAAAACCTGACTCATCATTTATTCAATCTTTCGGTCTTTCATCAACTGTGAGGTGTGTGCTTTGAAAGAAAATCAAGCTGATTATTTCTAGGAGTAGAGAGGAGCCATAAAATACATCAAACAAAAATCATCAAAAATCTTGCACGTTCTGCCGAATAACAGAATTCTCTATTCTTTAGTTCCTTTCTTTTCTTTTCTTTTTGAAGATGGGAAGGCAGTACTCCTTTCATCGTGAACCTTAAGCTTAACTAATTTTATGGTAGTACTTATTTCACCTGCCATCTGATTTAAATTACCAAATAGAAGAGAATGTTCTAGACCTGGGATATTTTGATGATTTTCATACTTGGTCGATAACCAGTGCAACCGATCTTCCCTCAAGGATCATGTGGTTAAGTACTTGCTTCTAAGATTTTTTGTTAACCGATATCCAGACTATCGAGACATGAATCTAATGAAGATTACTCATAACCTATTACCATACGCATAAAACAACTCTAGAGTGTGGACAAATTCCACCGTGCTAACAATAGATTCTAAACTACCCAAAATGCATAAGGTACCATTTTAAAGACTAGATGTCATGCGAAGCATACCTGTCTACAAGAAGAGGGAAACACGCTGGGAACCCAAGAAACAAAGAAAAAAAAAAGAAAACCAAAAAACAAAATCAAACAAGAAAAAGGAAGGTGGTCCTGGAGGATGGCCAACAAACTTTTTACAAGTCCAAGGCACTCCCAAGAAGCACCGAGAAAGGTATTTACAAGCAGGAACTTTACATATAGCACAACTTCGAGAAAAATTACCACCTACCTCATTAAAAATATTGCTTAAGAAATTGTCCATTGATAGGAAATAGGACAAATTCTCTGGTCATAGTACTGAGGTGATAAGTATTTTCTCCAGAGATCTCAGATATCAGATATCATCTGAGCTAGAGCCTTTGAAATTTGGTGTGCTTTCCATTCTTTTTTCGGGCCTTGTCCCATAGGAGGACCAAGTCTGAAACATGAAAGGCCTTATATTAGGCTCTTCGGTCAAACCATCATTTAACTATTCCTTTGTGATGCACCAAGTATTCCAGTGTCGTGTCCCTTTGTTCCTTCATCCTCACCAGGTTGAGAAGCTGAACTTCCACCATGTTGTGCCAATTGTTAAATTCCTACATAAACTGTAAGACCAGGATTTGTAAGTTGATAGGGAATACTGGATTCTGGCCATAAACCAGATAAAATAGAGAAGTCCCCAGGTATACCTTTATTCTAATATGATCTGCCCAGAGGGTGAATCTAAGCTTTTGGTGCCAGTCCCAGGGGTTTTGTTCTAACAAGTGTTTGATCACCTCCAATAAATTTTCATTAGTAGATTCAGCCACACCATTACCCTGGGGGTAGTGGTCGCTGGAGAAATTTAAGGTGATCTTCATTTCATACATCCATTCAAGTAACTACACCAAATAAAATGCTGGACCATTGCCACATACTATAGAAAATGACATTCTGAAATGGGTGACTATGTTTTCTTCTAAGAATTTAATAACTACATCTGCCATGTTGTTTTTGCAAGGAATCGCTTTAGACCACCGGGTGCAGTAATCGGTAGCAGTCAAAATGTAATGGTGGTTGGCAGACAAGTTAGGGTTGATTTCCTTGATAAAATCAAATTCCCATTGGGTGAAGGGTCTAGCTTCAAAGACCAGCTGCAAAGTTATGGTCGGGTTCCACTCATGATGTGTCATTGTTTGGAAAGTGTGGCACCTCCTTACATGGGTGTAGACATCCTTAAATATGATGGGCAATAGTATCCAGCCCGGAGAGTCTAGTGGGCAAGGGCATTAGCTGAGCCATGCCCAATCCTAAACTGCCAGTCGAATTCTTCAATTATTTTAGCAGCTTGGTCCCTGTCTATGCACCGGAGGTATATCCTTTCAAAGTTCCTACGGAAAAGAATTCCATTTTTTATCATGAAATGTGCAATTTTCAACCAAAAGGCATGACATTTTTTTGGGGGAATCCCCTCTGGGCATCTTTTTTTGAGTTTTAGGTACATGAGATTGGTATACCATGGATCTTGAGTGATGGACTCCACTGTGTAAGTTTGGAATTCAATATTTGGAGTTCCTTCTGTCATTGCTGTACATAGTTCCTGGCCTCAGACTGTCTTCATGGGTTACATTTCTAGATCATATTCATGGAGGATGGCCATCCATTTCCCTCAACATTTTCCTAATTCACTCTGCAGTAGTAGAGATTTCACAGCCTGGTCTAGAATGATAGCATGCACTTTTCTCCAGAGAATATAGTGCTAGAATTTCTTCAAGGCCCAGACAAGAGAAAATGCCTGCTTTTCCAAAGATGAATATTAGACTTTGGCATTCTTAAAGGGGGAGCTCATAAAATCAATGGTTCATTCTTCCCCTTCAACTTTTTGAGTTAGGACTGCTACTGTAGAATGCGGTGAGGAGGAGTATATGTGAAATGGGAGAGAATAGTCTAGACTCGGTGAGACTGCTGCCTCCACTATGGTTTGCTTGATCTGAGTAAATGCTCACTTCGCTTTGGGGATCCACTCAATATTTGTATCTTTCTTCATCATGTCATTGAGTGGATTTACTATCTTGGTGAATCCAGTAATAAACCACCAGATGAAGTTTATCTTTTTGATAAAAGATCTCATTTCTTTCTTGTTGTCGGGCATTTATAGATTCAACAAAGCTTCAAATCTCTTAGGGTCAATGGATATACCCTTCTCAGAGATGATATGGCCGAGAAGCTTCCCTTTAGTGACCCTGAATATTCATTTCTTAGGGTTGAGGTAAATTCCATACTGATGACATCTCTCAAAAATTTGGGCAAGGTCGACAGAATGATCATGCCTATCCCGTGAAAAGACTGTCAAATCATCCATGTAGATGATTATGCATCTGTTTACTAGGTATTTTAACACAATGTCCATAACCTTTTGAAATGTTTCCCCTATGTTTATAAGGCTAAAGGGAATTCTCTGGTAGGCAAACATTCCCCACTTGGTGTTAAACATCATTTTGTCTGTATCTTTGTACTTAACCATGACCTAGTTATACCCAGAGTACCCATCCAGGAAGAACATCATTTGGGAACCGGTAACAATTTGTAACACCTCATCTAATGAGGGGAGAGGGTGATTGTACTTCTTAGATGCCTTGTTCAAATTCCAAAAATCCACACAAAGGTGAATTTTTTCGCTTTTCTTTTGCATAGGGACGAGGTTGGCAACCCAAGTTGTGTGCCAAATAGGAAAGATAATCCGGGTTGATAGTAGTTTTTGAACCTCCTAATGAATTAGGGGTTCCATCAATGGGTTTACCAGTCTTTTCTTTTAATAGAAGGGCTTAGCATCTAGTTTTAGTGGGATGGTATGGGTCATGATGGATATGTCATAGGTTTTTAGATCCTCATACCCCCACACAATTACATCAATGTATTCTTAGAGAATCGCGAGAATATTCTCCTTCTCCTTTGGGGAGCAAGAGGTGCCACTATGCACAATTTTTTCTTCACCAGCCTGGCTGATGTTGAATTTTTTGAATTTTCCTCCTTTAGAGGAGGATGATATATTCTCTTAGCCCCAAGGATCTAAATCAAAGATATGTTCTAGCACTACCATCTCCTTTGGGATTGTGTTGGTTGGTAATTCAATGGCCCATCATCTTCTTCACCCTTTTCGGTATCATCATGATCTCTTTCTTCCACTATCTGATCCTTGAAGACACCAACATTGGCCATGAAGGCTAGGATATGTTGATCATCCTCAAAAACCTTAAAGTGGGTGATATTGTCCAGGATGGATGAGGTGGGGACCATCTCAACAAAAAATTTCCAGAGCTGGGAGCCAATCATTGGCTCAAGGGTGCTGGTAGATACAGCAGGAGCATCTGGAACATAATTTATTTTTTGTGGAATAATCTCGATGCCAAAAGCATCAAAATATTCAACGAGGCTCCATGCCTGATTGTGGTATGTGGCTAGCCTTTTGTCATGACAAGTATATTGGCTCTGGACTTGTTTAATGATCAACTCTGAATCACCCATTGCCTGGAGGTGGGTGATACATTTTCTTAGTGTGAACAAGAGTTTGAGGACCAAGGCCTTGTACTCTATGATGTTATTTGTGGAGTTAAACTATAGCCTATAAAATGCGAGGAAGGATTTCCCCCACGGGTTGATAAGTTCCACTTTGGCTCTACAGCCTTGTTTAGATTGAGATCCATCAAATTTTAGGGTCCATATGTCATTCATTTTCCTAGGCTAGGAAGGTGAAGTGGCATTTGGATTGATTTTGGGAGGGTTGGGAGGAGTTTCTTCTAGCTTTGATAGCACGTGGGTGAGGTTTTTCTCTGGAGAAACCTTTGGTTGGGATTCCTGGACAAATGACACCTTAGGTGTACTACCAGAATGATTTTTGGGTCCACAAGAATCTTCTTTGTCTTCTTTCTCCTAGAGGGCGTTGATATGGCAGGTAGCAATAGTGATGCAAGGCTCACACTCTAGTTTAGAATGTTTTTGATAATGCACCCGGCACCAAGTGTTGGACAAGAGTGTGGCAGGAGTTGCTGTGTTACCTTGTGAGTTAACCTCACCTCTCAATTTTTTGTCCAAGTCCTAAATTATTTGAGAAACTATGGGATCCTCCCTAGGGGTGAGATTAGATGTTAGGATCTCTAGGGGTTGATACACCCAGGGGGAAGATTTAGAGGACATGACTTTGGTTACCCTCCCAACTTCGGTGAGGGTATGCTTCATCCTGGGTTCAATTTCTACCTGGATTTGGTTTGACTTCCCCTCCCAGGGGAGCCACAAGTGGGAGAAGTCTATGGAAAAATACCCATTAAGGGCCTTAGACCAATTCTGACTTAACAACATCCCATAGGTTTCGGGGATGTCTACCACTTGGATGTCTATTATGCTTGATATTCGGGGGTCTTGGATGAGTTGAATCTGGATGTTCTTCAGCTCACCTACCATTTTCATAGAAGTTTTGTCTAGTTGGACTACTGTACCTTTAAATGGGGTGGGAAAGAGTCTGATCTTATGGCATATAGATAAAGGCATGACATTAAGTGAAGCACCAGAGTCTACCAAGTAGTTGTGTAGGTTCTTCCCTTGTATGTTCAAGCCTAGTAGGAAGGGAGGATCCTCTGTGTTTCCCCAAAAGACAGTCAAGTTGGCATCGTCAAATGTGATAATCTGTGGTGGGTGACTGACGGCTTTTGGGTTTCCCAAGAGCTTTAGAAGAGACTTCCTCTACTCGGGATAGTTCACTAAAACCTCTATCAAGGTCATGGAGGTGGTGGTTCTTTCTAATGCCTTAGTGATGTCAAACCTTCCCCCTGGGTAAATTTGGCTTCCCTCGGCCAAATCCTTAGCTTGATTAGAGCCAATCCCTTTTAGTGGGAAGGAGTGATCAGTCATGTTATCTCAGGGAGGGGTATCTTTGGGAGGTGTCACCAAGTACACTGGTCCTTTACTATCTTGACTCTAAGTGTTGTAGGGAGTTTGGGGGCTGGTGAAGGCATTGGCCTCAAAGGTCGAGATAGATTCATCAAAGAACCCCTGCAATTTGGGTTCTTCTTCATCCTCTTTGTCTGTCTTGAAGAAGATGATCTCATAGGTAAAGGCACTATGAGTAGGATCTTGTGTGGATGTTTTTGGGGGAGTAGGGTTGACAATTTGTTGTCTATCCAACTGGGAGATCATGATGATTTTCTCTAGTGTGGCACAGTTCACCTCAGAATGAGAGCCGGTGTCATGCAATCTACACCAATTGGCCAAGGGGTGGAATTGTGCAAGGTGTACAGAATGACTAGGTCTAGCACCACCCTAAGTGGTATTTTGGTTCGGAGGAGGACCTTTGGTGTTTGCATTGTTGTTCCATTATTGTTGATTGGACCGAGGCCCATTGTTGTAATTTCTACCTTCATTGTTGGTATTTCATTGTCCAAAGAAAAAATTCCCTCTCTGGTAATTGGGGTTGTGGGGTGTGAAAGGTCCCACCTTCAACTATCCCATGTCCAAAGTTAGGGAGGAAACAAATCACCAGAGGGATTCGGCCTTGGCAGTCAGCTGGGTATTCATGTCGCAGTGTGATGGTTGTTGTGGTTGGTTTCTAGGAAAAGTAGCAAAACCTCCTAGAGTCAAGGATGACAATCCTCTAGTCACGGGCAACTAGAAGAAAGGTACTTTAGAGGGTTATGTCAGTGGTTTTTGCATTTGTTGTAGCTGATTCTAGGGAATGAATTCTAGACCCGGTATTGTATGGGCTTGCAATGGATATACGTACCGATCCTTTTGGTCTATCAAAGGTGATGGGCCCATGACCATCATCAGGGTGCCCATTGCTGGATTGGGGTTGTATCCCCCAATGTAAGAAATTCCAATGGGTATCATGTTGAATGGTGTGCTCTACCCAATCTCACTAGGAGCATTGCTCAAATTATGGGACAACTCCAAGGCTAGATTATAAACATTTTCCAGAGTATCCTGGTCATTTGTGGTGGTGGTTCTCCAAAGGAGAGTGGCAACAATGGGGTCCAGAGCATTCAAGTATGTCTAGATGGTCACGTCAGTGGATGGGATGAAGGGGCCAGTGCACCACTTCAAGGCGCATTAGAGCCAATGGTTGAATGTCATGAAGGGTTCATTCGGTTCCTTCCTGATGAAGATAAACTGGCTGTGAGACCACATTGGGTCCATGTGAATGTGGAAGACCACCAGGAAGGATTCTTCCATATCCTGCCAACTGTTGATGGATTTGGCCGACAAACTAAGGTACCAATTTAACTCATTCTATCCTAAGGATAGAGGAAAAATCTAGGCCACAATGTCTTGATGTTGGATTCAGTGTCGGTTCATGGTATCTTTGTATGCCTGCATATGTTCTTCTATGGTTTGTGAGCCCAGATGCTCATGTCTAGGGCAGATCCTCTCCTGATGTCGAGGACGATTGTTGGTAGCATCGGGAAACTACCCCATTGGTGACCCAGTGTTATCAAAATAATTTTCCATTGGGGTGCTATATTTTGGCTAGGTTGAGCATTGATCCCTATGGTTATCTGAGGAGCTTGGGTATTCTGAGGTGTAGCAAATGTTATAATATTCTAAAAGGATAACTGAGAGGGGGGGTGATTTAGTTATCATCTAATTTAATTCTTTTCTTTTATTAACTTTAGAATACAATAAAGTAAAATCACATTCAGATAACACAATAGACAACACCACAATTTGGTTACAGGGAAACCAAATGGTAAAAACCCCGGTGGGAATTAACACCCACAATGAACTATACTTGTTACAATAATCCCTGTTAGAAGAACTTGCAATCCTGTTAGGCGTTTTTCTTTACAATTCATTAAGTATAGTGACGTGGTTAAGGGTCTAACCTTGTTAGGAGTCTTTTACAAATAACCCTGTTAGGGGTGGGGACTCACTATCCAAAATCTCACTACTTCAATGGTGAAGGCTACAACCTTCTATAGAATAGATATGCACTATATTTGATTGATGAACAATAGAGTAGACCTATTGTCTTGATCAATTCCAATGTATTTTAATCTTCCACTGCTTCTTCACATAGATCCTTGATGAATGAAACACAACTGATATTCTACTATGTACATTTTATGTCTCTTATTCTCTCATTCACACTTAGTGTTCCACAAATGAACTACTATAAGTATCTTCCTCAAAGTATGAGATCACGGGACCTATTAGAAAACTCTTCATAATATCCTTATCAGCTTAACTAACCATGCAAGCATAATTACAACTATGCAATATAAACTAAATAGACGCGACGCTTCACAAAGTTGGCCTCACCAAATTAACTCTAACATTGCAATTTTGTTTAAACATGTTTGGTGCCTTTAGATAACTATCTTTAACTCATTATTAATCTTGAATATTCACATGCATATCCCAAAGATAGGCACAACTCAAGAACCAATGCAATACATTGGCTCTGTATAGACAAACTCCAAAAATTGTAACTGCCACAAACAAAATTGTACAACATAACTGAAACTTCATATCTGAGTCTGTGTGTATGAATAAAACATCAACAACATGTCTTCAACATTAATATAACTGCGCAAGACTTGAGATCATCATTATGATAAGTACATATAGATCACTGTTATATATTATATGTTGTCATCAATAAAAACATATAATCAACTAGCTGCCAGAAGTAAATCTCCAACAATCTCCCCTTTGACATTGATGGAAACATATGATATTAAAAACATCTTCAGCACATGTTGTCTTATTTGTTTTTACAATCTTCTCAATATCCTCATCAAAAATTTCTCTACACTACTACAGCTCCTCTATCTATTTTTTATACTCCCCCAAAGTATATGCTCCCCCTTACTATATACTCCCCCTTTGACATTAATGGCAAAGGGTGCCATAAGCAATTAGGCACAGGTACTACTCCAGAAGTAGAGTAGTCAACCATTCATCAGTCACTATGGACTAATTTTCTTGGTGCTTTATCTAATTAGACTCAGGAGAGGGAATTAATCCCAACTTCTCCCTGAGATACTCAAAAGTATCTTTTGATAAAGGCTTTGTGAAAATGTTTGCCAACTATTCTTTGGTGCTCACATAGTCCAATTTTACTTCATTGTCTACAACTTTTTCTCTAAGAAAATGGTATTTGATCTCAATGTTCTTTGCCTTTGCATGCATCATAGGGTTCTTGGACATGTTGATAGTACTAGTGTTGTCATAGTGAATAAAAATAGGATAATCAACCTGTATACAAAAATCTTTAACCATCTTCTTGATCCAAACCATTGTTGAAAAATTCAATGTTGCTGCAACATATTCAGCTTTTGCTGTCGACTGAGGGATACAATTCTTCTTCTTTCTTACCCAAGAAACCAACCTATCTCCAAGAAATACTGCTCCTCCAAAAGTACTCTTCCTATCATCAAGACAACCTGCCCAATCTGCATCTGTATATACATGAAGTTGTACATTCTCTGAGTTAGGATACCATAAACCATAGTCTATAGTTCCCTTTAGATATCTGAATATTCTTCTTATTTCCATTAGGTGATTCTATTTTGGTTCAGCTGCAAATCTTCCAACAATGCCAACTACATTAGATATGTCTAGTCTAGACTCAGTAAGATATATAAGTTTTCCAATCATAGACTTATACAATGTCTTGTCAACTACTGCGGAGTCATCTTCTTTAGAAAGCTTACTTCTTGTTATCATAGGAGTGCATACTGGCTTATAGTCTTCCATCTTGAAAGTCTTTAGTATTTCCTTCACATATTTGGACTGATTTATAAATATTCCTTTATCTGTCTTCTTTACATTTAATCCCAAAAAGTATTTTATAGGACCAATCATGCTCATTTGAAATTCATTCTGCATTTCTTTTGCAAATTATGAACTAAGCTTGTCATTACCTCCAAAGATAATGTCATCAACAAATATGGAAACAATTAATAATCTATTAGGTGTCTCTCTTATGAATAGGTTACAGTCTACTACTCCTTTCTTAAATCCAATCTTGGTAAGATAACCATCTAGTCTCTCATACCAAGCTCTTGGGGCCTTTTTAAGTCCATAGAGTGCTTTCTTCAATCTACATACCATGTCTGGGTTATCTGATAGATTAAATCCTTTAAGTTGTTCTATGTAGACTTCTTCCTTCAAGTCACCATTCAGAAAGGCTAATTTTACATCCATTTGATATACTTTGAAGTCTTTGAATGTTGCATAGGTTAAAAATAGCTTAATGGCTTCTAATCTTCTCACAGGGGCAAATGTGTCAGTGTAATCTATCTCTTCCCTCTGCGCATATCCTTTACACACTAGTCTTTCTTTGTTTTTGACCATTGTACCATCTTCATTCATCTTGTTCCTAAATACCCACTTTGTTCCAATCACATTTTTGTCACTAGGTCTAGGAACCAATTCTCATTTGTCATTTTTTATTATTTGATCTAATTCTTCTTCCATTTCTTTCTACCAATCTGAATCCTTGCAAGTATATTCAACATTTAAAGGTTCAATCTATGAAAGTAAACATACCTCTTCATCCACTGTTAACCTTTTTGCTTTTGATCTAGTCAAAACACTATTTCTATGATCTCCAATGATATCATATTTTGAATGATACCTAGATGTGAAGTTTGAAACTTTTGGTGTGATATCCTCATCTATAATCTGTGATACTTCTTTGCTTGATTTAGGTTCATTACATGATACATCAATGCAATCAAACATTTCTTTAATAACAGTGTCTTTACTGCTAGGCCTGGGTTCATCCTCAATCATAGGTGCATATTCATAGTACCTCTCTTGAACCATGATCTTCTCATCAATATTTACATGAGTACTTTCAATTATCTTCTTTAATCTCAAATTAAAACATCTGCATGCCTTGCTTTTAGTAGAGTAACCAAGGAAAATACCTTCATTGCTTCTAGCATCAAACTTACCAACACCATCATCTCTCTTGATGTAGCACTTGCTGCCAAAGATTCTAAAATATTTTACTGTAGGTACATTACCAAACCAAAGTTCATAAGGTGTCTTATCCACACTTGGCCTTAGTTGTATTTTTTTGATAGTATAGACTGTTGTATTGACTGCATCTCTCCAATAGGTGTGTGCAACTTTTCCTTCAATCATCATAGTGTGCACTATATCAAGTATGATCATGTTCCTTCTTTCTGATATCCCATTCTGCTGTGGTGTTCTGGGTGCACTCAACTATATTTTAATTCCATGTTCTTCATAGTAGTCATAAATCTGGTCAGAGGTGAATTATCCTCCTCTATCTGATCTCAGACACTTTAGTTTTGATCCAGATTCATTCTCCACTTTGTCTTTGAATATTTTAAGCTCCTCAAAGGCTTCAGACTTCTCTTTTAAGAACGCAACCCACATCATCCTTGAAAAAACATCAACAAACAAAATGAAATACCTTTCTCCATAATATGATCTAGTTTGAGTGGGACCACATAAATCTATATGAACTAGGTCTAATTTGTTTTCAGTTGAGTTCTACTTGCTTCTGAAAGATCTCCTTACATGTTTTCCCATAACACATTCCCTGTACATTGTGTCAACTGGTCTTGCAATACTTGGAAGGTCTCTAACTACCTTGACATTGCTTATCTTTACTATATTATCAAAATTGACATGATAGAGTCTCTTGTGCCATAACCAACTGTCATCCACTTTTGCAACAAAACAAATTACATCTGAATTGAGCTGAAAAACATTACCTTTTATTTTTGAGACTAATGCAATCATTTCTCCTTCTTTGTTTCTAATAATGCATTTGTTTTTTTTGAATTCCAAATGATAACCTTTGTCAAGTAGTTATGATGAAGGGTGCTCCCCTTAATGCCACAAACACATAACAGAAATAGAGAAGCAACAACAATTTGCAAGAACAAAAAATGGGCTTCTTATTATCTCCACAAATGTGGAATTACAAACTTTTATAATTACAATATGCAAAGCCACATGGGCATTCCCCTTACAATATTCTGTAGGACAAAGCCTCAAATTATTACCCAGATCTACAAAGAACTTCCCTAGACAACACTACGGGCCTTCTTTATATAGGCAATTTCCATCGCCCCAGAAAGCTCTAGAAATTTAGCCCATAGGGCCGACCAAACTTAGAATTATTTTATTTTACAATTTATTACATCATAGTCGGCTCAAAATAACTTTTGAAACCCGAACAAAAATTTTGAAGAAAAATTATTTTCTGCCATTTCAGGTGACCCAACTTCTGAAGACCATAAGTCATTGTCATTTGACCCGGTTGACTATTATGACCCCAATTTAGAAAGGCCACAAAGTACTCTATATGCCTTACTAGCGCATGTGCTTGCCACCCAAATTTTCAACCTCATCCGGGGCCTCTAAAGCCTTCAAAACTGAGTTCAAAGTTTCTGTACCCTGCTGCCAATACCGAAAATCTTTAATATCTTCAAAACTAGACCTAATCTAGCCATGAAACTTTACTGGTAGGCTGATAAGAATGAGATGAACCTCCACATGTGAAATCAAAACATTCTGAGATTGTATGACCAACTTACTAAAAATAGCAAGTTTCCATAGATAGTAGCTCTACACAAGATAGCCCTTATTGAAAAGAAAACATAAATTTTTTTGGGTGATGCAAGATTTCCCTTACACCCAGGATGCTCCTGCATCAGACACCCAGGGTAATTTGAGAAGTGACCCTGTCACGACTCAAGTGTGTAGAGGAAAACCAAGATGGTTAACCTCCTCCCTTGTTAGCCATGATGAATCTTCAATAGGTCATCCTTTCCACTTGACTAGATATTCTTCATATGTCATGTTCCTTGTGGTTCTACAAACATGACTGTCTAGTATATCTTCAATCTCCTTGGTATCTGAACTACTTGCTGGAATACTCCACTGTGCCGCTGTGATCTCATCTTCAACACCTCTTTCATGATACTCTGTCAAATCTGAAATGTTAAACACTGGTGAAATATTCA
>MU223498.1:1529377-1564756 GCA_018584345.1 Thuja plicata
CTTCTCTGATCCAAATCTGATGATATCCACTCTTCAAATCTATCTTTGAGAAATACACAGCTCCACTCAAACAGTCCATAATATCATCCATTCATGGCAATGGAAACCTGTACTTGATTGTGATCTTTTTTATTGCTCTAGAGTCTGTACACATCCTCCACTCTCTGTTCTTCTTTGGTGCTAATACTGCTGGTACAATACAGGGACTCAGACTCTCACAGATCAATCCTTTCTACAACGACTCATATACTTGTCTATTCAACTCCTCACTTTTTGCAGGTGTCATTCTGTGTGCTGCCTTATTCAGCAAACTCGCTCCTAGAATCAAGTCCATCTGATGGCTGATCTTCCTGACTGGTGGTAATCCATCAGGCACATTATCAGATACAATATCCTGAAACTCATTCATCAAATCTGCAACTTCTATAGGAACATCTTCTACTTCCTCCTTACCAGCTTTTGGAATTAAAGCAAAGCACACATGCTCATGCCTCATACCATCTAGGAACTTTCTTCCATCAACAAAATTTATTCTTGCACTACCACATACCTTTTCTTCTATGTCATTCAATGGATTTAGCTTATGTCGCACTCCATCCTTTATCACAGAATAGGTATTCGCACAACCATCATGTACAACACATCTGTCAAACTATCATGGTCTACCCAACAACATATGACATACATCCACAGATATTATATCACATAGTACCTCATCATGGTATCCACCAATCTTGAACTTCACAAGGCATTGTTCATTGACCATGACCTTGTGGTCATCCTGTACCCAGGCAATCTGATATGGATGTGGGTGTTTCTATCTCTTGAGCTTCAACTTTGTCACCATCTCTTCTGACACCAAATTGTTAGTGCTTCCACTATCAATAATCAAATCATAACAATTACCCTCACACTTGCACCTAGTGCGAAATAGGATCCTCCTTTGTTCAGGTTCATTCTCACCACTCAGCAGGACTCATCTGTTAATCAACGTTTCTCCTCTTTCAGCATCTTTAGAATGTGACGATCTGGCACCTTCATCTACATGTGCAACTCTGGCCAAGCCTTCATTTCTCCTATCTATTCTTCCTTGGCACTAAGGACATTCAAATGCCCTATGACCTTCTTCTCCAGAGAAAAAACATGTTCCATGGAAGCCTCCTCTTCCAGATCCTTGTCCTCTTCCTCTTCCTCTCTGATCTCTATTATTCTGATCTTGGAAATAATTGGAATTATTTTCTCACTGATTCTGACTATTACTCGCCTCATCCTTCTTTTTAGATCTTCATTTTGACCACCATATGAGTGTCCACCAGATCTTCCACCATGACCTCTTCCATTTTGTCTGCTCCCAAACTTCTTGTTCAGCTTTTCTTCTACTTTCAGGGCAAACTGGTATGCCTCCTCAATACTGTTCATTTGAACTAGATTCAACTCCTCCTAAATTCTTGGCCTCAACCCATTAAGGTAACAAGAAACTTTCTCCTTATTAACTTCTACATGGCCTATTTTGATGAGGATTCGATAGAACTCCTCTGTATACTCTTGAACAAATCTTCCTGCTTGCTTCAAACTTTGCATTTTCTTCAGTAGGTCAAGCTCATAATCAACAGGAATGAACTATCACTTCAAATTATCCACCATCCAATCCCATCTTGTGATTTTATCCTTTCCCCTTTGATTTCTCTCCAATTGGATCTTCTGTCACTAGATCTTTGCATGACCCTTCAGTTTGGCCTTCGCAAACTTGACCCGATCAGGATCCTCAATATCTTCATACTCAAAATATTCTTCACATTCGTTGATCCAGTCAGTCAACTACTTTGGGTTAAGATTTATTGAAAATGTAGGAACCTCAATCTTAGGTCTTTTCCCAATTTTGGAAATGGCTTGAAAAATCCTTTCTTCTTCTGGATTCAAAACTTCAACTTCTTCTTGATCATCATTTCCTTCTTCGGCTTCATCCTCACTTTCGTTTCTAACATTAAGATTCATTCGTCTATGAATCTCTTCTTACAATGCTCACACTTGTCTTTGGAGCTCTCTAACCTCAGGTGACACAACACCAGCTCTTCCACCATGTTCCCTTTGTGGAGGCATTTTTGCGATGTGCGCTGAAACCCTAACCATGGTTCTGGTGCAAACTGCCTCACAGTCGGTGATCTATTTACACAAAAAACCCTAACCCACAGTCCTAGTACAAATTGCCTCACAGTCAGTGATCTATTTACACACTCAAGAACTCCTACTCTGATACCACCTGATGAAGGGTGCTCCCCTTAATGCCACAAACACATAATAGAAATAGAGAAGCAACAACAATTTGCAAGAACAGAAAATGGGCTTCTTATTATCTCCACAAATGTGGAATTACAAAATTTTAGAATTACAATATGCAAAGCCACATGGGTATTCCCCTTACAATATTCTGTAGTACAAAGCCTCGAATTATTACCCAGATCTACCAAGAACTGCCCTTGACAACACTACGGACCTTCTTTATATAGGCAATTTCCACTGCCCAAGAAGGTTCCAGAAATTTAGCACATAGGACTGACCAAAATTAGAATTATTTTATTTTACAATTTATTACATCATAGTCAGCTCAAAATAACTTTTGAAACCCGAACAAAAATTTTGAAGAAAAATTATTTTCCACCATTTTAGCTGACCCAACTTCTGAAGACCATAAGTCATCGCTGGTTGACCTGGTTGACTATTATGACCCCAATCTAGAAAGGCCACAAAGCACTCTATAGGCTTGACCCGCGCAAGTGCCCATCACCCAAATTTTGATCTCATCTAGGGCCTCTAAAGCCTTCAAAACTAAGTTCAAAGTTTTTGTACCCTGCTGCCAATACCAAAAATCTTTAATATCTTTAAAACTAGACCTGATCTAGCCATGAAACTTTACTGGTAGGCTAATAAGACTGAGATGAACCTCCACATGTGAAATTATAACATTTTGAGATTGTATGACCAACTTACTAAAAATAGCAAGTTTCCATAGATAGTAGCTCTGCACAAGATATCCCTTATTGAAAAGCAAACATAAATTTTTTTGGGTGATGCGAGTTTGCCCTTACACCCAGGATGCTCCTGCATCAAGTTGTCCAACACTAAGTAAGTTGCGATGCAATCCATCAACATATAGAACATCATCTATTTTTTTCTTTCCATCTAGGGTGATAGATCCTCTACCTATGATAGGTTTTGGAGTGTTATCTCCAAATCTAACCATACCACCTTTGTACTTGTCTAGATGAACAAATCTATCTTTATCACCTATCATGAGGTGAGAGAATCTACTGTCAATGATCCAATCAGTTCTAATGTCTGTTTTGGAAATTAGGGCTAACTCATGTTCTTCTTTTTCATCTTCAATGTCCATATCCTCAAGAAATTTTTCCATGTCTTTAAGGACAATGAATCCAATTTCATCTTCTCCCAAATCTTCATCAGTTACACCTTCTTCATCATGATAGCATTCCTTCCTGTATTTAGGTTTATAATCAGACCTGAATTTCTTTACTCTTGTAGGTCACTTGGATGCAAAGTGGCCGATCTTGTTGCATGAAAAATATTTGAATGGCAACTATCCTTCGTACTTGCTTGTGCCTTTATTTTCTCTTTTAGCAATCATGGAAATGATTTCTTCTAGTTCTTCATCAACTTCTTCTTTCTCATTATTGCTAGAGATGTGTAAAGGTTTCTTACCATGGACTGAGGCTTTGAAAGTTGTTTCACTTTTAGGTTCAGTCTTCAATCTTGATATCTCAAATGCAGAGATTTTACTGATCAAAGTCTCTTTCTTGAAGTCTTGTGAAAATTGCATGGTTTCATCTAGAATATTGATCTTTCTCTTATAGTCTATTGTTAAAGTAGTCATCAGCTTGTCCATTATGTCTTCTTCTAATATTTCTCCACCATTATTTTTTATTCTAGAAACTGCTTCATTTATCCTCTAATTGTAGGCTCTGATGTTCTCTTCAGGTAACATCTCAAAGTTGTATTTATTTTTCCATGTCTTCCTGTGCACATTCTTTCCTTGGATATCTCCTTCAAACATGTCTTCTAAATACTTCCATATTGTGAATGCCTTGTCTACCTTCTTGATCTCAAAGAATTCACTGTCAGATAGTGCACTTATAAGGGCTTCTTTGGCAACTACATTAGCTGTGAATGTATCCTTTTGATTGCTAGTAGAATCATCTCTTGAGGGGTATTTTAGAGAGGGAATAACAAATTCTTGTGTGGCTATCTCAAAGATGTCAAAATAAACACACTGTAAATGTGTTATCATTTTGTTCTTCCAATCCCGATAATTTTTTCTATCAAACTTAGGACTCTCTTTTCTGAACTATGCCATATGATCTACCTTAAGCTTTTAGGCTTCTTCTTCAAGGAACTTGGCTCTCATACCAATTGTTAGAATAATCCCAAAGGATAGCTGAGAGGGGAGGTGGGTGAATCAGTTATCAGCTAATTTAATTCTTTTCTTTTATTAACTCCATAATACAATAAAGTAAATGCACATTCATATAACACAATAGACAACACCACAATTTGGTTATGGGGAAACCAAATGGTAAAAACCCCAGTGGGAATTAAAACCCACAATGAACTATACTTTTTTATAATAATCCCTATTAGAAGATCTTGCAAACCCCGTTAGGAGTCTTTTACAAATAACCTTGTTAGGGGTGGGGACTCACTGTCCAAAAGCTCACTGCTTCAATGGTGAAGGCTACAACCTTCTGTAGAATAGATATGCACTATATATGATTGATGAACTATAGAGTAGACCTATTGTCTTGATCAATTCCAATGTATTGTAATCTTCCACTGCTTCTTCACATAGATCCTTGATGAATGAAACACAACTGATATTCTGCTCTGTACATTTTCTATCTCTTATTCCCTCATTCACACTTAGCATTCCACAAATGAACTACTATAAGTATCTTCCTCAAATTATGAGATCATGGGACCTATTAGACAACTCTTCATAACATCCTTGTCAGCTTAACTAACCATGCAAGCATAATTACAACTATGTAATATAAACTAAATAGACACAATGCTTCATAAAGTCGGCCTCACCAAATTAACTCTAACATTGCAATCTTGTTGAAACACATTTGGTTCCTTTAGGTAACCATCTTTAACTCATTACTAGTCTTGAATATTCACACGCATATCCTAAAGATAGGTGAAACTCAAGAACCAATGCAATATGTTGGCTCTGTATAGACAAACTCTAGAAACTATAACTACCACAAATAGAATTGCACAACATAACTAAAACTTCATATCTAAGTCTGTGTGTATGAACAAAACATCAACAACATGTCTTCAACATTAATATAAGTATGCAAGGTTTAATATCATCATTCTAATAAGTACATACAGATCACTGTTGTATATTATATGTTGTCATCAATGACAAACATACAATCAACTAGCTGCCAGAAGTAAATCTCCAACAGCAAATCCCCATATAAGATTGGCAGGTTGCTTGGTCTTCATGTTCCTTTTCTTTTGAGAAGGAGGCTTGAGTTCAAAAAACTTTCTAGGATTTTGGTCCGATCAAAGGATTCTTTCAAAATGCGTGGGTGAAAAAGACCCAATCCTGCTAAAAGCTTGATTCCTAAAACTATAGCTTGAGGAACCCTCGGGCAGTGTAAAGATAAAATTTTCTAAAGGGGATGAGCTCATGCCCTCCTTCTAGTGCTAGTTTTTGTTGACAAGAATTTTTGACCAGTCTCATCAACAAATGAAGAGTTGTCACCGGGTACCGGGGTACCAGCCAACTTCACCTGTAAAGGTTGTCTAGGGAATAAATTCTCTGGGCCTTCAAGCACCTAAGTGTCAGGTCTCGATAGTGTAGGTAGCTAAGTTGGGAAAGCGACTATTTTCTATTTGGGGGGATAGCTGGTTTTGACTTTTCTTCTCCAGGGGTTTCGTTAGTAGGTCAGGGTTTCCCGCAAGAATGCATGAGTTTACCAAATAAATAACAAAATATATACCAGATTTAGGAGTTTGTTACTTCTACTTATAGTCATACCATATATTTCTAACATCAACAATGATCTAATGAACTACACTAAATACTAAATGCATACAGAACCAGAAGTTCATACGTATCCAATAGAAATGGGAAATAATAACGTCTAATCTAATAAAACACCCAAGAAAAGGATATTAGAAACATGTAGAAAAAAAGGGATATTGCTAACTCAGAGATCAGAACACTAACAACATCATTGCCAGAAACTTCTTCCTTCTTCATTAATAGGTTGTTCCAGCATCACTAGTGTGTACATCAATGGCTCCAAGGGAGCATCTAACAACTAAGAACTACTGAGCATTGAGCTTTGCAACTACTAGAAATGAAATGCTAAATGTTGATGGTATTGGACTGCAAAATCATCAATTTTGTCAACCCTTGAAATGAGGTCAGACCTCTTATTTATACACAAAGTTTCCCTAAAGTTTAACCTAATCTAACTGTACACTCAACATTAAAATACAATATCTAGTGGCCGGTACTACCTGCACCACTTACAATCACCTTGAAAAGAGTAGAGGTTTGACATGACAGAGGAAGATGAAAAGAAGAAAGGATGGAAGAATTAGCCTCGAGAAGAGTGTCAGAGAAAGAATAGAAGAAATTTGATCTTGCCAAAGTTCAAGGCTACATGCCTCATTAATGCAAAATGTGGCTCACTATCTTTGATGCACTAGGTAGTTAATGATGGAGCGGTGCCTTGGGAAGATTGCCTGTCAGGGCCATCCCTCTACCTGACATGCCTTACTAGGGTCACCTAATTTTTGACAACCTTATTAGATGCTGGATAACGATCGGTTAGCTCCAAGGAGCCTGGACATAGGTCACCAAAAGAATACAAAATTGTTGGATCTAGAATTCCAGAGTCTGGGAGCTTATGCTCAAAGAATAATGAATGCTCAAAAATGCACCCTGCTGGTGAAAATCCCTAGAATCCGAAAAAATTTATCTTCCCTTGTTGTTCTTATATGCCTCCAAAATTTGGCTAATGCCATCTCCATCTATATCTATGATTTTTTCCACCGATCGCGGACAATCCCAAACTTCTCTTCAATATCTCTAGCCTCGTCTCGGAATTCATCGACTATTTTTACGGAGTCATGAGCCTAGAGCATCATCTTAGATATTCTTGATAATTTCCCTCTGTTGAAGACCCCGCGAGTAGACATAGTATAGAAAAGGGCATTTATAACCATTTTTGATTCATTGTATTACTTTCAGGAATCTATATTTACATATACAATTATTCAAATATATTAGAATATATTTACATAAATATATACATGTGAGTGTTGATTTGTAAAAATAAATAGCATAGTGCTGCCACTAATTAATCTGGAATTTTTTTTTTTTTAAAATATTGAATGAAGAATCCTTCATGTCTACATAAGTGAATATAATGGGAAAGATATATATATATATATATATATATATATATATANGAAAGATATATATATATATATATATATATATATATACACAAAGTAGACTTACATCTTACTTATGAAAATAAACTCAATAATTTTTTTAATGTCATTCACCCACATATGTATGCACATCATATATATATATGTATGTATATATGTGTATATTTATATATTTATATGTATTTGTATATATATATATATGTGAGTGTGTATATATATGTGTATATATACATATATATACATATACATATATGTATATGTATATATATTGTTGGAAACTACAATTGAGACAATTTTTATATTGTCATTGATGTCAAACCTTAAGTGGTAAGACAGTTGCTATCTTGTAAAGTGCCATATCAATTGATTGATGAAGAATATTTGAAAAGAAGAGATAAAAAGAAGACCTAGTGAAATGGTTGAGTTATGTGAAACTAAAATGGGTAATTGATTAGATTGCACCTTGACAAGGTAATATATTGCTTATCTTAAGTCTAAGTGAAGTTTGGATGACTACAAGGTTAGTCTTCACCGAGTAATGGACTAGAAGATTAAGGAAATTATGTATGTGTCGATTAATGCCGAGTGATGTGAGTGTCGACCGAGTGCCAATATGTGCCAAGAAAATTTAGTGTCAATCGAGCATCATTATTGTTTGAGTGTCAGAGAATTACCGAGTTACACAGTGATGACCGAGTGAAAGAAAACAGTATTGACCGAGTGTCAACATTATGAAAGTTTGAGAGAGATTTGAGATCCCAGCTGACATAGTTTATTTTCTTGGGATATGTGAAGCATATTTAAGATAAGGATGATTGTTGTGAAGAATTAAATGAGCTTTTAATATATGTTTAACCATTTTGTGTATGGATTCAAGAAAGAGTTTTAGGTTGTATTCTACAATGTAGAAGCAAACAATATGATGGAAGGATTTGTTGGATCTGACCTAACCCTAAGATCTATGGTAATGATTAAGCAGCAATAGATTGAGCTTCCTAATTGGAGAGGTATAAGTTTAACCTAATTATAGGTTATGAGTAGGTGTTATGACGTTAATGTAATTGATTGGAAAAATCTAAGCAGAAGGAAGAGAAGGTTGAAGAGAGAAGTACAGGACTACACAGTGGTGATTGCTTGAAGGATTTCCAAGAATATCTGATTGATAGAGATGACAATGAAGGCCAGTCATTGAATTACCATTTGAGCTATAATTGGATCTGTATTTGCAAAGTGAGTTGTATGTTTCAGATCACAATTTGTTGTTACTTTCTAACCATTGTATCAGTTGCAAAATCCTTTTAAACAAGGTTGACCTAACAGTAGTATTGTTAAATCCTTTAATCAAGGTGACATTCTAATGAAATGGTCTAATCCCTCTAACAAGGATCACTTTTAACAGAGTGATTAAATCCTTTAACCAGGTCACATTTAACAATGTGTATTGTAACCTTTACCGGGTTGGATTTTCAAAGAGCTCACTTCAGAAGAGTGAAAAAATGGTAGCATGTTACTAGTGGTTTTTCCCATATTCTGTTTCCACATTAAATCATAGTTTCATACTTGCGTGAATGTTATTTGATGTGTTGTACTAATAAGAGTTTTATATTCTACAAGTTGATTACAGTAGGACAGTAAACTACAAGTTTATATTTTTGATTATATTCTATAGAGACCGTGTGGATTACTGAGTGGATCTGAGTTGGTTGAAGTGTTTGAAAGTTCAATTGGTACATTTGGACCTTGGATAACTGATTCACCTCCCCCCTCCCTCTCATTTATTCTAAATCATTCTAAAAATTGGTATCAGAGCTATTGTGGTGCTTGTAGAGAAAATTTTGAAGGTACTTGAAGCTAAAGACCAATATGTGTAAAAAGGAGGTTTCAAGGTTGACCAAGGAGAACTTCCATGCATGGAAAATTTTGATGAAGTTACACCTAGATGGAATTGCACATGCTGTAAAATACTATGTGGAAAATGATTTCATAAAATTTCCTACTACTATGATAGCTCAACAAATGAAAGAAAATCAAGAACACAACCAAGCAATCTTAGAGATTGCACTAACCCTAAGCTATCCTGAATTTAAAGACATAAAAGGTTGCAAAATTGCAAAAGAAATGTGGGATACACTAGAAACCATCTACAGAGGTGATACAAGTGTACTGAGAGCCAAATGTGAAAGCTTGAGAGGTAAATTTAATGAGATGAGAATGCAAGATGGTGAAACTATTGTTCAATATTGTAGCCAAGTTAAGGGTGTTGTATATGCTATTAGAGGAGAAAATGGAACTATTAGTGATGATACTATTATTATAAAGGTATTAGAGTATTTTTTATACAAGAACTAAGATGTACTCTTGGAAACAACTTAACTCTGAAAGGTCTAGTTTTTAGACTTATTGCTTTTTAAATGTCAAATTTTGATAATTTCACTCCTCACCATGTTGATTCTGCATTCAAATCACAATTGAGTCTTCATAAATCAAAGAAAGGAAAATAAAGACATGTGAATAGGACAGTTACACTTCTGATGAAGACCTTTATAAAATTGAAGCAATTATGGCTAGAAGACTACTGAGAGGAAGAGTAAAATTCAAAGGTAAACTTCCTATAATATGTTTTTCATGTAACAAAGTTGGTCATATTGTTGCAAGATGTCCTGAGAGGAATGACAAGGATGAGAGAAGAGAAATCAAGTATAAAGACAAAAGGGATGATAGATATTTTAGAAGGTATAAGGACTATAAAGACAAAGGTAAGAAATCTTGTTATATTGTTGAAGAAGAAACTGATAGTGAATCTGATAAATCTGATGATAGTGATATAGAAGTTTTTTATGTTGCTATGAAAGATGATTCCGATGAAGATGAGAAAACTACACTTATTTCATATATGACTAAAGGTGATAGATGGATAATTGATAGTGGTTTCTCACATCGCATGACTGGTGATAAAAGTAAATTAGAAACCTTAAACTATTGCAAAGGTGGTAGTGTTAAGTTTGGCAGTGACAAACCATGTCCCGTGAAAGGAAAAGGATCAATAAAATTGACTGATACAATTACATGTGACAATTCTTATTGGTTTGAAGGAATAAACTGTAATTTATTTAGTGTTTCTCATTTGAATACTTCTAGATACCGAGTTGAGTTCCATCACAAAAAGGCTAAGATCTTTGATGCTATTGGTGACCTGATTGGAAGTGGAGGACAAACAAGAGGTAATTTTTTCTATCTACATTTATCAGATGAGACATGTTTGTTTACACAATGTGATGATATATGGTTATGGCATAAGAGGTTATGTCATGTGAACTTTGACAATTTGGTAAGTATTAGTAAGATGAAAAGAGTAATAGGGTTACTAAGATTGAAGAAACCTGATAATGTTGTGTAAGAAATGTCAGTTGGGAAAAGTGACAAAGTCTAGTTTTCAGAGAAAAACCTATATTTCAGATGATGTTTGGAATTGGTTCATACTGACCTTTATGGACCTATTGGTGTACAAAGCTATCAAGGTGATAAATATTTCATATTGTTTGTTGATGATTACTCTAGAATGATGACTGTAATGTTTCTCAAAGAAAAATCAGATGCTTTTCAATTGTTTAAGTGGTATTTGGAAAAATTTGAAAAAGAGATAGGTAAAAGCTTGAGATGCCTGAGATCTGATAGAGGAGGAGAGTTTATATCTAATGAGTTCAACTTATTCTACAATGATAGATTAATTAATAGAAAAATGTCTTCTCCAAGGAATCCCCCACAAAATGGCATATCCAAGAGAAGGAATAGATCAATAATGGATTGTGCTAGAATGTTGATGATAGAAAAGAATGTTGCACAAAAGTATTAGAGATAAGTTGTGAGTACAATAGTCTATACCTTGAACCGAGTACAAGTTAAGAAAGGCACTGATATTACACCTTATTAGTTATGGTATGGTTATGCACCTAATGTAAAATATTTTAAATTTTCTGGGAGAAAATGTTATATACTAAAGGACAATAGAAATGGAAAACTTGATGCTAAGAGTGATGAAGGCATATTTCTAGGTTAGTCCACTAAGAGGAAAGTGTATAAGTGTTTGAATTCTAACACTAACAAATTTTTGGAAAGTGTAAATGTTAGAATTGATGAATATGCACAAAAGAATGAAGTGGAATGCAAGAAAGAACCTGAAGATTACAGATCTTTCATTAATATGAATGAAGGAGAGACCAACAATGTTCTTGAACCTGAAAAAGAAGCTGTCGAACAACAGAATGATGTTGCCAAGAAACAACATGAAAATGTTGAGTTACAGAAAGAGATTGTTGAGCATCAGGAAGAGACTGTTAAGGAAGAAGCAGAGACACAAAATGAACCTAAAAGTAACTTTGATGATGAATCTGAGGATGAACAACAAGAACAAGGGAGACTAGAGCCTACACTAGCAAAATATTTAAGAAGACATCATAAACCAAATAAAATTTTTGGAGATAAAGATTCAGAGGTTATGACAATAAGAAAACTGAAAAAGCAAACATGTTTACTATGTGAATTTGAGCCAAAATCAGTGAAATATGCTTTAGGAAATGAATATTGGATACAAGCCATGAATGAAGAAAGTGAACAAATCGAGAAGAAAAAAACCTAGACACTAGTACCTAGACCAAAGGACAAGAATGTTATTGGAAAAAAGTGGGTATTTAGAAACAAGTATTTAGAAACAAGTTGAATGAACATGGAGAAGTTATAAGAAATAAGGCCAGACTGGTATGCAAAGGTTATGTACAAGAAGAAGGCATTGACTATGGTGAGATGTTTCCCCAGTTGCAAGATTGGAAAGAGTTAGAACTTTGTTGGCTTATGAGTCCTACAAGGGATTATAAATATATCAAATGGATGTCAAATCAGCATTTTGAATGGAATACTAGAAGAAGAGGTATACATTGAACAAGATGAAGGATTTGTTGAGTCAAGAAAGAAGAATATGGTTTGCAAGATACATAAAGCATTGTATGGATTAAAGCAAGCAACTAGAGAATGGTATGAGAGATTGCATAATTACTTAGTGAAGATTGGATTTACAAGGACAAATGAAAATAGTAATCTGTACTTAAAGTCTGAGAAAGGTAAACGGATATTGTTAGCTGAAATATTTGTTGATGATATCATATTTGGAGGAAAACATGTTTTATGACAATTATTTACAAAAGAGATGCAAACTGAATTTGAGATGTCTATGTTTGGAGAGATCAAATTCTTTATTAGTTTGCAAGTATATCAAATGAAGAAAGGTATCTACATTACACAATCAAAGTATATCAAGGAGATACTAAATTTTTTTGGCATGGAGGACTCCAAACCTAGAAGTACTCCTATGGCTACTAAACAGAAACTATCAAAGATTGATGAGAAAGCTAAAGTGAATCAAACCCTGTATAGATTAATGATTGGAAAACTGCAATATGTTGTCCACAGTAGACCACATATTGCATTAGCAATTGGGATTTTTGCAAGATTTTTTGAAAATTATAAAGATGGTCACTTAATGATAGTGAAAAGGATTTTGAGATATTTGAAGGGAACAAAGGACTATGGATTATATTACAAGAAGAATGAGAAGTTTGAACTAAAATTTTATACAGATGCAGATTGGGCAGGTAATGTTGATGACAGAAAGAGCACAAGATGAGGTGCATTCCTTTTAGGAAAAAGAATAGTCTCTTGGAAAAGTAAGAAACAGAACTATATTTCTCAATCTTTAGCAGAGGTTGAATATGTCGTAGCAGGAGTGAATTGTTCAAACATATAAGTGTGGATCAAGAAATTGTTGAAAGGTATGAAGGAGGAGATCATAGACCCATTTGTTATCTTTTGTGATAACACTAGTGCTATGAATATTTCAAAGAACCCTATGATGCATACAAAGACCAAGCATATTTCTATCAAGTATCATTACCTGAGAGAGCTGGTACAAGACAAAGAAGTAAGACTTGAATATGTTAATACAAAGGAATAATTGGCAGATATATTTACTAAGGCTTTACCTAAGGATGCTCATGAGTATCTAAGAGGAAAATTAGGGGTGATTCCCCTATCTGAGGCTAATTGAGATCATATGGAGTGGTTGAATCAAATCTATTACATACATAAAATATTTTAAAGATTGATGCAAAAGGTGGTCACACTTTAGGAGTTTCCTAAATATGTGAAGTGTTATGCAAAATATGTTGATCAGTCATAAGCAAGATGATAGAGGGAGCATAGAATTCAAAAACCTGACACAGAGATATCTACATAATGAAGATGTATGTCTTTGGTGTTGTTTTCAAAGAGGGAGATATACTATTAGTGAAGTTAGTAAGGAAATAAAGGAGATATACCATTGATGGAGATAAGCTAAAGAGAGAAATCTATCCAAGAGGGAGGCAATATTTGTATTTGAGAGAATCCTAATGAAGCTAAGGACATTAATGAAAATCTATTTATAGAACATACTTTTTGGATTGTTTGGGAACCTTGCATTTGTTGTTTGTTTACATGTGGTTTCCATCAATGCCAAAGAGAGAGATTGTTGGTAACTACAATTGAGACAATTGTTATATTGTCATTGATGTCAAACCATAACTGGTAAGACAATTTCTATCTTGTAAAGTGTCATTTCAATTGATTGATGAAGAAGATTTGAAAAGAAGAGATAAAAAAAATACTTGGTGAAATGGTTGAGTTATGTGAAACTACAATGGGTACTTGATGAGATCACACCTTGACAAGGGAATATATTGTTTATCTTAAGTCTAAGTGAAGTTTGGATGACTATAAGGTTAGTCTTGACCAAGTAATAGAGTAGAAGATTAAGGAACCTATGTATGTTTTGAGTAATGTCGAGTGATGTGAGTCTCGACCGAGCGCCGGTATGTACCGACAATAAAATTTAGTGTCGACTGAGAATCAATATTTTCAGAGTGTCAGATAATTACCAAGTTACATAGTGATGATGGAGCGTAAGAACATAGTATTGACCGAGTGTCAGTATTATGATAGTTTGAGAGAGATTTAAGATCCCAACTGACATAGTTGATTTTCTTGGGATATGTGAAATGTATATAAGATAAGGATGATTATTGTGGAGAATTAAATGAGCATTTAATATATGTTTAACCATTTTATGTATGGAATCAAGAAAGAGTTTTAGGTTGTATTCTTCAATGTAGATGGAAACAAAATGATGGAAGGATTCATTGGATCTAACCTAACCCTAAGATCTATGGTGATGATTAAGTGATAATAGATCAAGCTACCTAATCAGAGAGGTAAAAGTATAACCTAATTGCAGGTTATGAGTAGGTGGTATGAGGTTAATTCAATTGATTGGGAAAATCAAAGCATAAAGAAGAGAAGGTTGAAGAGAGAAGTACAAGACTCCATAGTGGTGATTTCTTGAAGGATTTCCAAGAAGATCTGAGTTATAGAGATGCCAATGAAGGCCAGTCAGTGAATTAGCATTTTAGCTATAATTAGATCTATATTTGCAAAGTGAGTTGTATGTTTCAAATCACAATTTGTTGTTACTTTCTAACCATTGTATCAGTTGCAAAATCCTTTTAAACAAGGTTGACCTAACAGTCATATTGTTAAATCCTTTAATCAAGGTGACATTCTAATGGAATGGTCTAAGCCCTCTAGTAAGGCTCACTTCTAACAGAGTGATTAAATCCTTTAATCAGGTCACATTTAACAGTGTGTATTGTAACCTTTAACCAAGTTGGCTTTTCATAGAGCTCACTTCAGAAGAGTGAAAAATTAGTAGCATGTTACTGGTGGTTTTTCCCATAATGGGTTTCCACGTTAAATCATGGTGTCATACTTGTGTGAATATTATTTGATGTGTTTTACTGATAAGAGTTTATATTCTGCAAGTTGATTACAGTAGGACAGTAAATTGCAAGTTTATATTGTTGATTATATGCTATAGAGACTGAGCGGATTACTGAGTGGATCTGAGTTGGTTGAAGTGTTTGAAAGTTCAATTGGTACATCTAGACCTTGGATAACTAATTCACCCCCCTCTTAGTTATTCTAAATCATTCTAACATATATGTGTATATATGTATATATATGTGTGTGTGTGTGTGTGTTTGTGTGTGTGTGTGTGTGTGTCTGTGTGTGTGTGTGTATATTTATATATTGATGTGTTTTATTTATTTTTATTTAAATATGCGCAAATTTTTTTATAAAAAATAAGGGGCATTATCGAAACCCTACCCCTACAAAGAGGAGGGCTCGACCCCCACTTGGCGAGCTGCCAAGCTGTGGCGAACACTACATTTGCGATGGGCCCCACCTTTTCCATATGAGGCATAACCACCATGGGGCGAAGGGGGCATGCACACCCCCCCACCCATAAACAAATAAATGCAATATTTAATTTTTTATTTTATTTTAAAAATAATATATATATATATATATATATATATATATATATATAATATTTTCAATTGCATTTTAGTAAAAGAAAAAAAGGATATATATATATATATATATATAGAGAGAGAGAGAGAGAGAGAGAGATCCATTTTTCTTGAAGAAATACCTGCACACAAAAAAAGGAGACAAAAAGGAATATCTTTATCTTCTTCCTTAGCCTGTAACAAAAACAAAAACATAAGAATGAAGGAAAAACAAAGAGAAAACAAGAAAGGAAGGGGAATAAACCATACCCAAACCCTAAGTTAAAAATTAGGGTTAGGGTTGGAAAAATGAGAGGAAGAAGAGATAAATAAGAAAAGGAATAAATTTTTAAAATATGATTGCAATCTCATATTATGATTAAATATCATTTAATTTTGAATTCTAGGATAAAAGTCAAGAGAGGGAAATTAAAATTAAATGGTCTTTTCTTTAAAAGGGATAATTAATTGGTTATGTAAATTTAATAATAAAAAGGAATCTTATATTTCTTGGGGACTTATCTTTTATAGGGGTCATTTAATTAACAAGTGGGGTTACATTAATGGTGTCTTATCCATTTAATTTAAGGGGTTCTTTAGGAGCTAGTGTAGATTTAATCATTAAAGGGTAAATTTGAGGACGAAAGAGGGAAATTTATATGTATTCAATAATAAGAGATGATTCCTAATATTAAGTTTTAAAATAATATTATAATATAATGTCTTCAAAAATTCATGTAATAGTAAGATTACAATGTTAGGAGAGCATAATACTTCGTTAAATTTAATGTGATGAATATAATGTTTGAAATTAAAATTTACATTTTAAATGTTAATTTTATAATGACCTTAGATTTAAATATAAGGTTAATAAATGTTAAGTGTGGAATAATAGTATTTTTTCTATTGACTATTACCTAGTGGGTTAAAATGTCATGATAATTATTTGATGTATCAACATTATCAAGTTGTAAATAATAATAAGTTGGCTATGAGTGGATTAAATATAAATTTTTTTAATTCAAGTATTGAAATAAAAATGATAATGTAGTAATTAAATTATGACTATTATATTTGTCTGAATTGTCGTACATTAAATTAAGTTCGATATAAATGAAATACGAGGGGTTATAATAACATGATTGTGATATGTTTATAATATAGGAATTTATATTTTTATTTTGAGGGTGTCAATTGAATTTTGTTCAGGGGAAGTTTAGTTAACGCAACTATTATTGCCTTAATGTATAACCTACATTAACAAATTTAATTTTACTCTCCTTAGAGTATTGATCAATCCTACAAACATTCACAGGGATTATCTAACCCCTTCTCATTAATGTAACCAAGCAGATTTAAACATTTAAACCTAGCCAAGGAGAGTTACCCTAGTCACCCCCACATGAAACCCTATTCGAAGGATGTTGACAAGTCAACCTAGGTGGAAAGTTACCCCCATGGTCATCGCTTGTCATGATTCCCCTCATCTTCAAACAAATTTTATCGGATACCAATGAAATTAAATTCAATCCAGTTGTGATGTAACCTCATCTATGAACTTAGTAAACACTTTTCACTCCAATACCTTGCAAACATTAGTCAATTTATCATGTTTAGGAAAAAAAATAATTTGTGTTTTTGACTTAGATTTTGGGCATGACAGGTTTACAATTTTCAAATGCAGTCATAGGAGGTTAGTATAATGACTAGCATAATGTGAGTTGTAAATGCAATAAGACCATTTAAAAGAGTAATTGAGATACACCTTGTAACAACAATGGAAGTTTCAAGTGCTAATATCTAATATTAAGGGGAAACACAAAATCAATGGACAATGATATATCTATGAAAAAGTTTCTATCTAAAAATAGTAGAGAAATTCTATAGAAGAATATAGAGATCATCAAAGATGAAATAGTCAAAGGTTTCATGACATGTTTAACATGAAGATAACAAGAAATGGAAGACAATAAAATTAATGATATCCAATGGTATGATAGGATGGACAATTATTTATTACAATAGAATTTCAAGAAAGAAACTGCATACAACGATCTTTACTTTAAGATTGAAAATGATAAGTCGTTTATTGTAATTGTAAATGTTGATGATATTATGTTTGGGGGTGATGATAATATTTTCAATAAGTTTTATGGAAAGATACAAAAAGAATTTTAAATGTCTATGATTGGTGAGTTTTTATTCTTTCTTGGTATTTTTATCTCTCAAGCCAAGTATGTCATATAAGTTTGGGATGGAGGAATTTAAACCAATTACAAACCCCATGGCTACTAATTGTCACTTGAGAAAAGATGATGAATCTCTAGGAGTTGATCATAAACTTTACAAATCTATGATAGGAGGATTGTTGAATTTGAGCGCTTCAAGAATAAATGTTATGCATAGTTGCCAGATATCAAGCTAATCCCAAGAAATCTCAAGAAATGACAGTAAAGAGGATATTTAGATATCTAAAAGGGACTCCAAAATTTGGATTATGGTACAAAGGGGATAATGATCTCTTTCTAAAAGTCTTTACAATTTTTGTTTGGGACGGATGTAAAAATGATAGAAAAATATAAGTGGTGGTGCATTTTTCTTGGGAGACAAGCTAGTATCTTGTACAAGAAAAAAGAAAGATTCAATTTCATTATCTAAGGAAGAGGAAAAATACATTATAGCAACATATTTTTGTACTTAGATAATGTGGATGAAGGAGACTCTTAAGGATATGAAGATAGTCTATGATGAAGCCATTCAAATGATGTGTGATAACACAAGGGCTACCAATATTTCAAAGAATTCAGTGATGCACTTGATGACTAAGCACATTTAGATATCCAGTATCATTTCTCGAGAGATAAAGTTGTTGAAAATGAAGTTAAGTTAAAATATGTACAGATTAAGAATCGTAGATATTTTCACTAAGGCATTGGCAAAGGATATTTTGAGTATATCTAGAAGAGGTTAGGGGTTATTACCCCTCCTCTTTCAAACTAGATGCATAAGAAAGGAGCATAGTTCCATGGAAAGAACTATTGTCTAACTTGTATCTCCTATAATTATGTCGTTGTTTCTCTTGAGGGGAGTGGTGAAGGTTATGGTTTTCTGATTGGAGAAAATTGTTGTAGAGATATGACATACTTGATAGGGGGAGAAGTGTTCTTGAAAGTGTTGTGTTTGGAAGAGTGGGAAATACAAAATATAAAAAAGAAGAGTAAATTTTGATGACTTTGGTATTGTAATTGATTTCAATTAGCAATTAGCAATCAACAAGGTAGTTGTTAATATATTTATGTAAAGTATTTGCTCGCTGTAGCTTATATATGGTGGAACCATGATGTTTATTAAAGGTCTATGTTGTTGTGATAAACTAAGATCCCTGCAAAGGAAAGACTTATAATATAAATATTGTTGACAAGAACATAAATCTTATTTATATTTTGAGTAACTATAATTAAGGTTCTATATCTTTTTGCTCAACATTAGAAATAGTTATGGTGAGTGTAATCTTCATTTACTTGGTATTTGTCTTGACAGATATTTCTATAGTAATATTATATAGAATCCAAGATTATTTATTATTACTCTTTGTCACTATGATAACAATCATGGTTATTACAAAAATAGCTACGATCACAGTGTTATTTATGACCTACATGAAGTTCTTTGATATAAGAGATAATAATCTTGATCATTATAGAGACTTTCCTTATATGATTGGTGATGTCACAAAAGTTAGAATATTATCTGATGAAAAGTCTAGCTTCCTGTCACTTGGGCGATAGGAGATTTATATGTAGTGATAGTTAAACAAAAAGTTATTTTGTGATAGTAAGGATCTATGTATTAGTTGGTGCAAATTAGCATCTTAAAAAATGATCATCATAAAACAATGATCAGCTTTCATACTTCTCAAACATAACATATTTAAAAGTGATTATGGGTAAAAGCACAATAATCTGTCACTTTTTAGGCTAACTTATAAGCACAGCTAAATTTTAGTATTTCTAACTAAAAATTAATTTTGGTCAAACATATGGTCTAGCTAGATTCATTATAGTTACATTAGATAAGTGCTTTAATGTTTCCAATTGGAAATGTATATTAAATGCATGTTTTATACCACTTTGAGTCCAATTACTGTAGAAATACAATTATTTCATAAAAGTGTTGCTGCAATAACTCTAAGTCTTTTTAATGATATTTTTTTAAAAATACAAAAATACCCTTTTGTAGAGATCAGAGTCAAGAATATCTCTTATAGATTATATAGTGTTTTAATTAGACATAGTCTATTATAATTAAAAAATATTGCATGTAGGCATTTTAATAGTCAAGGAGATGTTAAATAGTAAAAAAATAGTAAAACATATTAAATAAATTTGAAAAACATATGGTGCACTAGAAGAGATAGTCCTCTTCAAGAATATATATATATATTTTTGATTGGGATATATTTGTTATGAAAAATATGGCGTGAGATGAAAACTGTCGATTTTAGGTGAGTTAGAATTTGAATTGTTATAAAAGAGAAAATATAGGTCACAAACCAATTTTTATTTCTTCATGCACTAGCTATATATTTCATCTATAAAATATTTTGAAATTAGGGGAAATTATTTTTATTTACATATAAGTTTTTGGCGGGAACTAGACCCCTAATTTTCAGTATGTTTCTGCAACTGAAAAATTGTCTTTAAAAATTAAAAAAACATATCAAAACTTATTCAAAAAAAATATTAAAAATATTAATCATAAACTTCATCCATTTTAAAATATTTTATTAGTTTACATCATCTTCAAATTCCAAACATAAATGTCACTTTATACTATTGAAGTTGAACAGCCTTGATTTTGTTAGCCTTTTCCTTTATAAAAGGGTGACAAATTATTATGCTTTTACCCTTATACATTTTGTTTAAAACAACTTGATGAAAATTATTGTCATGTATATTTTGACTAGTAATCTTAACAATGAATTGATAGAGAACCGAATGTTTTCTTAATACACATCAAGTTGAATAAAAATGATGACGACTTGGGATTGAGATGGGAATAATCTGTTTGAAGTTACAACTTGCAATTTTATAACAAATGTAACTATCATAAGAAAGACATATTATGTTACATAGTGAAAGAATAAAAAGAGGTTCAATTGGAAATAGAAGAAAGAGTGAATGAAGCTTCCCAAACTCCGTTCTTCATGAAAGACATGGAAAAACTCCTAGAAAGGGATTAAGAGAGATAATTTTTTAAGCTTGCTCAATCAGGAGTAAAACTTCCTCACGATTATGAAATGTCAACTCTAAATAAATATGAGGAAGAGGAAAATCTAATAGGGGTTATGAATAAGAAATTTAAGATTTTCCAAATGCAATTGGACAACATGAAGAAGGTGGTGGTTCAAAAATAATTCTCAATCAAAGCCATATGCCCATTTTCGTTTGATAAGAGTCTAATTATGGTACCATTCCCTCCAAATGCAATCTTTCCAAAATATGATAAATATATGGATAAATTTGACCCACAAGATCATTTGAGGGAATTTTGTGCACTAAGCCTGGAATTTATGCATGACACCACTTATTTAGTGTAGTTATTCCCTAGAAGCCTTGGAGGGCAGGCAATAGAGTGGTTTTTGAAATTACCCCCGGTATCAGAACATTTAAAGGGTTAGCTTCCAATTTTTTTAATCATTACTCTTATAATATCAAACCTGAGGTCACCATGCTAAACTTATTTAATACTAAACAAAGAGAGGGTGAAGCCTTTTTGAACTTTTTACAAAGATGGAGAGCGGTTTTTTCTTGTTATCCTAGAAGTGTACCCGAGAAATAAAAAATGGACATTTTCATGAACAACTTGAATATGGAGATGAATTATTGATTTTAACTTCAATGTCCCCCTACTTTTTAGAAGATTATTGAAAATGAGATTAAAATACAAGAGGTTTTAGTAATAAAAGGAGAACTAAAACTTTACAAGGAAAATAAGGGTTTCTCTAACAACCATAATAACTTGAACAACAACAAGGCTTCCAATAACAACAATGAGAAACCTAGTTTTTGGTTAAAGAATGCCAATAAAAACCTTGTTAATAATGGATTAATATAGGAAAATAATCTTAAAGTTACTCCCTTCAATCTCTCAATTGGGTCTAACCAGACTAACAATGTTAATCAAGCATAAAAGATCCCTTTCAACAACAAACATTTATCAAATAATCAAGAAATCAGCAAACCCAGACCTTTTTTTAATCCAATACAAAGGATGAAGTTCACACCCTTGGGTGAACCTCTTGAAAATTCATTAATAAATCTCATTGTCAACAAAATCATTACATTACTAGAGGAAAAACCATATGAACCACTAGTTAAACCCTCATGGTGGAATGATGCCCATCATTGTGAATATCATAGAAACAAAGGGCACAAAACAAATGAATAGATGAGATTGAACCATGTGGTCCAAGACTTGATAGATAATGGTATGATTAAAGCAGATGTAACTCAAAATAATGAAGACCCATATGACATTCAGAACCCCTTTCTTAAATCACGAAAAGGGTGAATATTCAAATTATAACTAAGACAACAAAAGGAATAATGACAATATTTATTTTTCTCATACCTATGACAATGTCATCAATTCCTTATCATGATATCAGAATTCAATCAATGTCATTGTGGTTAAATATAAACCATCAAAAGAAACTTCCAATGTTGTGACTAGGTGGCAAGCTTCAAATATAACATTACAAGGGACCACCCCTAAAACCACTTGGCTTAATCAACCTTGTTCATCTTTGAGATAGTATAACCTTATGGACCAGCTCCATAAGAAACTAGCATAAATATCCATTTTGGAATTATTAAAACTTTAACCAAACCACAAAGAAATATTGGAAAAGTCTCTTGTTTAGACTATTGTTCCTAATGACTTGGATGTTGATAGATTCTAAAATAGGGTTGGACATCTTATTGCACCTTATTGCCTATATTTTCTTGACCAAGATTATATGTCCTTAAATAATCCCCAAAATACTCCATTGCATATAGAAGTTTTAATACATAAGCACCATGTCAAAAGAGTCTTAATAGACGGTGGTGCCAGTTTAAACATTTTCACCTTGAGTCTTCTAAAAGATCTAGGATTTTCTGAAGATTTTTTTGATCCAAAAAGAAAAATTACCATCAAAGCTTACTATGATGAGGAAATATCTTCCAAAGGAATGGTTTTTCTACCCATTAGATTTTCTCTAATTAAAAAATAAGTAGTCTATCAAGTCCTTTATAAAGTTGACATTTAACATCTTGTTAGGGAGGCCATGGATTCACAAAATGCAAGTGATACCTTTTACCTATCATCAATGTATAAAATTAGTGTACATGGGTAAAGAGATCACTATAAGTGGAGACTTAAATCCCTTTCAATATTGTAACAATGTCAAATCCTTGAACGAGTCATTTATTCCACATAATAGTGAAGGGTCTATATCAATTGGTCTCAAAGAAGAAACTTAGGGAAAGGTTCCTAGTTCAAGCTCTATGTCAAAGGGAAAGGAAAGGATGGAAAAAGAAAGTATTATTTTCAACTCAAATCAATAAAAAACTAACTTATATACTTTGACTAAGGAAAAGAGAAAGTTATCTTTTTATATTTGCAAGGTGAAGACAAAAAGAATACCAGCTCAAGTATTTCACATCAAGATGAGGAAAATTCAAAATCCCCTAAGTTTGAAAAATAAATATCCAAAGAAACACATTACCAAAAGATGGACAAATTTATGAAGAAGTTAGAAAAGCAATGTAAAATTAAACAAAAAGGGGTAGGAAAATACTCTTTGTCACTATTTGACTTACCTATTTCTCCTAAATCACATGGAAACCCATCTAGTTCTCATCAGCCTAAAAAGTATAATGAAAACTTTGTAAGGGCTATTTATTCCCCATCCATGGAATAAGATGATGATGAGGTTTTCAAATAGATTTACAAAATGAGGAAGCCTCAAGTTTAAATCAGGCATCAACTTCACATGAGGAAAGGGTTCAAAATATTAGCATTCAGACACACCAATATGGTAAAGGCTATCAAATCATAGAAAAAATGGGTTACAAAGGAAGAGGACCTTTAGGAAAAAGAAATAAAGGGTTTTTAGAACCTATAAAACCCCCTAGAGGTCTAGTGATGAAAATTAGGAATAGTATATTAGAAGCAAGGAATGGTCAAAAGAATTTCAATAATCCCTATGAACACATTAACATGTTAGATTCAAAAAGTGAGGATGATTTTATGTGTGTGAAAATGTGATCTATTTTAAACAACACAAATACTTCAATGAATCCATATTTGATTGATTAAATAAACTAAACTAATGAAACACAAAATAATCAAGGTGACTCATTGCCTTCTAGTAAATAGGAGTGTATATTTTCTCTCAAATCATTGAAAATCTAGTGACTTTAGACTCTATCTAAATGAAGTATTTAAGAGCTAAGTTAAATGATATATAGTTTATGCAAATTAAACTAAGATTAATCCATCATTAAGCCATTGAAAGTAAGATTCCTAGATTATGCAAATGCCAAATAAGCTAAATGAACTGAGATAATTGATTAGTTCTATTAAGGTATCAAAAACTTAGTCAATTACCATGACCCAAGGATTGGGCATCCTACTGAGAAGCTATCCTCCTTTATAGAAACTCATTTAATTTATCAACCCAGGGATGTATTACTTGAAATGGGCCAGGAAAGTACATTCCCCAAGGATTCTTACTCAGACCATGCTATGGTTGCAGGAAACAAATTGCTTTGAAAGGAAACTATTCTATAGCTATAGGAAATAAATTTCTTTGAAAGGAAAATATTCTATAGCTATAAAGAATGATGGAAAGGAAATGTAGAAGTGAAAGCACTTGAAGGAACACTACAACTTGGAAACACAAAGACTTGAAAATACAATTATAATGCTTCAACAGTTCTGCCTCTTTGGCTACAGGAAGTACTGGACTATCCTATGGCTTTGGCTGTAGGAACTGTGTTAACACCAGAATTACGATACCAAGATGCAGGAAACTTAAAATATATGAAAATGATCCTAACTAGTTAACATAGATTCCTCATTAAGTGGTCCTCCTTGAGTGAGTATCCAAACTCAATTATATTGAACTAAAGATTAATACTTCATTTTCTATTGATCAAAAACAAATTACAAGATTCAACTGTAAAGCAACAGAATGTAAACTATAACTGATAATGCCCTCCTTCTCACGTAGGAGTGTGGATTGATTTAAAGAAGGAAAAACATCTAACTAATATCTAATCACACCATAGAGATAGGCAGAGCTTTTATTACAATCCTATTAAACATGAAAGGAAACTATAAAACTAGAGATAGAATAGATCCAGGAAAGAGGAAAGAACTCTTTTTAACAACAAATCTAACTCCCCACTCTCTCCTAGATTTCTTTATAGAATTCATTATGTTGTCTCAGTCTTTTCTTGACCTCTACCACCTTGATCACCCTGGATCCACTTTCTAGTGTTGCGCTTGAGGTTCCTCCGTGTGCACTTGTTGTAAGACTGGGTCGAGCGTCTAGTGCATGGGTGTGTTTTACTTGGTCAAGGCGACGGTTTATAAATTGATGTCCTACACTCCAAATGTTAGGATAGAGACATTCATGATAACAAATACCAAAATACACATACATCATTCATGTTTAAATAGATTATTCATTTCAAAGAGACATAACCATAATTCCAAAGTAAGTAATATAGCATTTTCATCCCAGCATAGTGTATTTAAGTGTCTTAACCATAACATAGGTCTGGTGGCAGCATACCACATAATAGAAAATATGAGTAAAAAGTATTTGGAAAAGTATGATGAAAGCAGGGAAAATATCTTAGTAAAAGCTATCCCGGGGCTTCTAAAATATGGCATTAATATGCCTTATAATTTCTTCCCCCTACAAATATTAATGTTTGTCCTTAGGCATTGAAACATTTTAGATCTTTTCAATTACTCAAAGATCTCCTTCCTGAGTCTCACCACTCATGGAGGTGTCCACATGCTAGTAATATCCATTGGTGCACTCCATTTTAATCCATCAACTCATCTCTAAATGCTCATCTAATTCATTATCAACACAGTTGTACAATGGCCATAGAAGAAGAGGAGGTTGAAGGGAAAGGGGAGGTCACTTTTCAATTCAAGGTTACCTTCCGAGGCATATGTACCATTGGACTCTCTATGTTGCAGTATAGTCATGAGTATTCTCGCCTGTCATGCGAGTGACCCGGTTTGATCCCTAGTAGCAGTGCTAATAATGATCGGTTTTATTAAGGTATCAAAAACTTAGTAAGTTACCATGACCCAAGGATTGGACATCCTACTAAGAAGATATCCTCCTTTATAGAGACTTTTTTAATTTATCAACCCAGGGACCTATTACTTGGAATGGGCCAGTAAAGTATATGCACCAATGATTCTTACTCAGACCATTCTATGGTTGTAGGAAACAAATTTCTTTGAAAGGAAACTATTGTATAGCTGTAGGAAACAAATTGCTTTGAAAGGAAACTATTCTATAGCTATAAAGAATGTTGGAAAGGAAATGTAGAACTGAAAGTTCTTGAAGGAACACTATAACTTGGAAACACAAAGACTTGAAAATACAATTATAATGCTTCAACAATTCTGCCTCGTTGGCTGTAGGAAGTACTGGACTATCCTGTGGCTTTAACTGCAGGAACTATGTTAACACCAAAATTATGATACCAAGATGCAGGAAACTTAAACTATATGGAAATGATCCTAACTAGTTAACACAGATTCCCCACCAAGTGGGCCCCTTGAGTGAGTATCCAAACTCAATTATATTGAACTAAATATTAACACTTCATTTTCTATTGATCAAAAATTAATTAGAAGATTCAACTGTAAAAAAATAAAATATAAACTCTAACTAATAACGCCCTCCTTATCACGCATGAGTGGGGATTTATTTAAAGAAGGAAAAACATCTAACTTCTATCTAATCATGCCATAGAGATAGGTGGATCTTTTATTACAATCCTATTAAACATGAAAGGAAACTATAAAACTAGAGATAAAATAGATCTAGGAAAGAGGAAAGAACTATTTTTAACAACAAATCTAACTTCCCACTCTCTCCTAGATTTCTTCAAAGAATTCATTATGTTTTCTTAGTCTTTACTTAACCACTGCCACCTTGATCACCTTGGATCCACTTGCTGGTGTGTGCTTGAGGTTTTTCCGTGTACACCTGTTGTAAGGATAGAGACGTTCATGATAAAAAAACCAAAATACCCATACATCATTCATGTTTAAATAGATAATTCATTTCGAAGAGACATAACCAGAATTCCAAAGTAAGAAATATAGCATTTTCATCCAAGGATAGCGTATTTAAGTGTCTTAACCATAACATAGGTCTGGTGGTAGCATGCCACATAATAGCAAATATGAGTAAAAATTATTTGGAAAAGTATGATGAAAGCAGGGAAAAGATCTAAGTAAAAGCTATCCCAGGGCTTCTAAAATATGGCATTAATATGCCTTATCAATAATTATAAGAAACTAATAATCTATCACCAATTTGACAATGTGTCTCTACTTCATAGTTCTCCTCCCTTTTCTTCAAAGTGAATTCCTGATTAGATAGAAATCTTCTTGAAAAAATACTGACAAGATTGATCAATGAAGAGTGGTTGAAATTTATTCCAAACTAGCACAATCCATGCTCAACTTATTTGATTGGTTAAGAGAATCAGTTAACTGAACTGATTGATTAGTCATTTGGGAAACTTCTAAATCAAAAGATGAGTTAACTAAATTGACTTTTTAGTTAACTAAGTAGCCTGCCTACATCTAACCTAGTGTAGGAAATAACATGAAAAATGAGGAAAATTAAATGCTAAAAGTGCAAAACTTACTATAGGTGGGGTGTCAGTTGGTCTTTGATAAGTCCTAACTCAATCACCAATATGCACTTCATCCTCTTAGCTCACCATCACACTCTATTCACTCATAAAGTGCTCCTTCCACTCCTAGGTCTTCAAAATCTCAATGTGCACAATAAATTGAAAATGACCCTCCAAACCCCTTTTATACCCCATGTTGGTCTCCTTTAATAGATTTAATAACTAGACCCTAGAACCATAACTTAGGGATTGGATATCCATGCTAAGTAGTTATCTTGTCATTATGAAGGCACATTTAAATTATCAACCTAAGGACATAAAATTGAAATGAATATGAAAAGTATATGCACTATGGGATTCTCTAAGCTAATATATCATTGTAAAACTGAAAACATACAATTCTGAAAATAAATCTAATTGCACAATAATGGCTGCAGAAAATGAATCTAACTACATAGTAATGGTTGTAGTAAACTATGTAATACACAATAGTTTAATGTGTTCTACTTCTACAACTACCAAAGGTAAAAAATATCATAAGTGGACCTTGCCTAGATAATTTAAACTTTGATATATGTCCTTAAAAAATCATACACAAGTAACATGCTTCCATAAAAGTAGCTTCTATTAAAATTAGTGTTGAAGTTAAAAACTTGCTTCTATAGAATGATGAATCTCTACAACTTTCTCCCTCCTTTTCTTGATTACATATTCAAATATATAATCTTATTGACTCTCTAACAACCATCTAATTTCTCATCATTCCTTTAAAAATGGAAGAGACTTATTCTTCTAAGAAATAACAAAGCAAATACTAAGAAATAGATTCCTATTACAACTTGTCTTCTTGACTGATTGGAAAAGAGTTTGTTTGGACTCTTTTATTACAAAGATTATTTTATGGAGATTTTTTGATGTTAATAAATAAAATAAAAATCATATCCAACCTCTTTTGAAGTTGTAACTCGGATTGCAATAAACAAAAAAGTTTGACTAAGTCTTTTGATTTTCTGTTGACACTTTTTATGCACTCCACTTCAAACAAATGGTGCTCCTTTATTATTGTGAGTTAGATCAAAAACTTTTACAAGGTTATGCTCCTCCTTCGTAAATTTTCAAATCATTTTAAAAATCTATCTTTCATTAAGAAACATGGAAGATATGCTTGTTTTACTAAAACTGAGTTTTTCTTGCCTTCAAACTCACCACTTTTGACTGAGTCAAATTTAGATGAGTGATTCTCATTAATTATTGTGAATTAACTCAAACTCTCAAAAAAAAAATTGATCTTCCATTTCAGATTTCCGAATCATTAATCAAATCTTAATTGAATTAAGAATTGAGCAAGATACTCCCATTTTACTGAAACTATATTTGGAGTTTTTCTGTATTTCCAACAACTGCTAAATATTAACAAGTGTCAACTTGCTTATCCTTCTTTCCAGCTGCATGAATGACTCAAGTATCTTACAAACAATATGTTAATAATCTCAAAACACTTATTATTTAATAATAACTATATATCATAATATTTTATCACAATTTAGCATCAACTAGATAGACATACAAATGTTAATCAATAAATCATTAGTCATAGTTAATGCTTCATAAATCAAGGTAATGTATGGAAAAGACTTGGAAAGATATTGTAAACATAGCTAAAGGTGATATAAAAAATGAATATTGTGTATTTGGTAAAATGTGTGATCAAATCTGCAACCAAACACTTCAATAAAATATAACATCAAAAGGGTTAACATCAAAACAAGAATCAAAGTGTTGCATAAACACCTTTGAAATCAACTTATTTCTTCCTAGTTGAAGTGAGTGTGATTCTCATGAATTCCTATCAAATTATAAATGGATAATAGGTGAATTGAATACCTCAAGATGAATGTTCTTGCATACTCTACTCTCAAAAGATTTGAAAATGAAATGCATGAACTATCAAACTAAATGCATGGTAACCATGAAGAATGAAGTTAAAATGAAATTTTAAACTATCGATGAAATGAGAAATGCATATATTATTAATCTATGAAAGGAAGCTAAGATTCAATTAAGCTAAGAGATTGAACTACAAATGCATAAGCTCAAGTAAACTACTACGAGAGAAAGAGCTAAGAATGCACAATAAAAACCCTAGAATGAAAATAAAATTATAACTCTACTCTCCAAATATTGTTTTTATATCTCTAGCATGTCTATCCATGAAAAAAGGGAGTTATCACTTTTATTGGAAATTCTAAGAGGTGAACAGTTGAGATTAAGAGGTAAAAGGAAATGAGCAATGGTGGAGATGCAAATTTCCTCAATCCATGTGAGCTTGATCCAATTGATTTGGTTGGTCAACCGTGTGGAGAATAAGACAAAATTGGTATTTTCCATTTTATTTGTTAAATTTTGGTTTTCATGTGCTCACACATGTGTGAATGGGCTCTTTTGATTTAAAAGGAACTTTAGACATTTTTTATTTATCCCAATATTTTATGCAATTTAAGTATTTTGGGCTTGATGATTGATGATTTGATTCAAAAAGTTAGTATTAAAATTATGTAAGAAAATTTGGTTAAGTGCCCTCATAATTAGGGTTTAGGGTCTATCTTTTGAATGTCTTTGATTTAGAATTTATTAAGAGGTCAATTAACTGGAAATAGGGGCTATAGGTTTGCTAGACCAATTTTAGGTGATTACATTCACCTCTCTTTGAATTGATGTGTAAGCAATGCATTGATTCAAATAACATCTAATTTTTTATTGGATCAAGAAATAACTTGACATGAAGTGATGAAACTATCCCACTGATCAAAACTAATCCCAAACTTGATTGAATGAAGATCGATTGAAATTTGAAGATATCACCTCTAGACTTGATTAAGAAAAGATTGATAAGGAGATCCAAAAATATTAGCTTTGGACTTGATTGAGCGAAGATTGATAGAGAGACCTAAGAACATCAACTTTGGGCTTGACTAAGTGAAGACTGATTGAAGAGTTCAAGCATTCATCTTGATGTGAAGCGATGAAACTAACTGTCCACCCTCCAAGAACATTTCTCTATTTTAGATTGGATTGAATGACAAATCAACCTGATATGGTTCGATGAGACTAATTGACATTCGATTGATTGCTTAGGATAATTGAATTGATATGGGTCCTAATGAAGGCAATTACCTAATTGAGAGAGGTTATCAGATTGATATGGTGTGATGAACTTGATATGCCCCTAGAGATTCAGATTACTTGATGCATAGTGATGAAAATCACTTGATTGATCTTGATTTAGGTCAGGGCCTGATGCCCCTATAGATTGAACTTGTTTATGTGAATAAAATTGTGATATAATGGTACTGCCCCTGGGCAGCGAAATCAAAAGGAGGGGAGAGTTGCAAGCTTGATACATCAATAAAGTATTGAGGAAATGAGGTATGAGCCTGTTTTGAGGTCTGGTTGAGAAATTTTGACTAAGGTTGACTTTTTGAATTGAAGTTGGATAGAATCAATTGAGATTAATCTCAAAGTGGAATCTTGTGAGGAAAGCGTCAGTGATCAACTGCATTTTGGGAAAACAAGTTAATCTGCATTTTGAGTATCAAAATGTCATCAGATTCTGATTTTAGTATTGAAAATGGATTCAAATCCATCTAATTAGCCAAGGGTGCAATTTTCATGTCCATTGGATTACTTTCAAAAATTAGATCAAAACCTATATAAGGCCCGGAGGGGTCATTTTCAAATCATTTTCACCATCCAAGTTTGAAATTCTAGAAGCTTTCTTTGAGAAAAAAAGGTGGTGCTAGTAGAATATCATCGATTTGAGCACATGTGAGGGTACAAAAGTGCATAGGACTACCCGCCTCTAGTAAGTAACTAATTAACTTTTCCTTTGCATTGAATTTTTCAAGTTTTTCATAGATTTTTGAAAATTTTCAATGTTTTTGGTTGAGGGGTCCCAATTCCTCGTATGAGCCAGTGAGAGGACTTGTATGACAAAGTAGGAACAATTATTTTTTCATTTTAGTCCATTAGATGAGTCACATGAGAAGCACCCACCTGTCACAGGAGCACATTCCTACAAAACCATATTGTTGCATGGCCCATTAGATTTGTCAGTTTTGCCTAGATTGTCACATGATATACAATCCTAACTTGTACGAGTCTTGATGCTAGTGACCCTTTTTTGTATTTTGTCATTTGGGAGGAAATGATACTTTTTTGAAGAGTTCTCTTGTTGATTGCGTGTTTTCTTGATTTCTTAGCCTATTTTCCATCTTGTCTTATCTTTGCATGTTGAATGTAGCTTTCCTTTACTAAGTTATTGATGTGTTTTCATTGTTGGTATTCTTGTAGGTGCAGTTTCCAGATATCTAGTTTTGGTCGACATATCCTCCCACCATGCAATTGGTGAGGAACTTAAATCTAATGATTAGAGAGGTCATTTGAGAGACTATGGTTTCAGATGGTTGACCTAGATCCCTGACATCTAAGTGAATTCTGGGTTGCTGACAGAGTTGGTGGAGAGATTCCACATTGAGCACAATAATTTTCACCTATTGACCAGGTATATGACCATCACTCCTGAGGATGTCTATAAGATTCTTCAGATTTTGTTTGCAAGAGTGTAGTTTGAGTATGATGCAGTCCCTTAGTTGGGTACACAGGCACTTATGCGGGTGTTCCATGATCACACTATCTTGGATCAATCCATACCTTGGGATGACATGTTGGGTGAGTATGGTACCAACCACCCTCTTGCTTGTGTTATAGAAGGATTCATAGGTTGCTTCTTGATGGTAGACAGGAGCCAGAAGGGGTTCCTTTGTGGATGGGGCAGGGTTTTGGAGAGACTGATGATCTGGCTAGAGCAGTTGGATTGGGGCAAGTTCATCTTGGAACATATGTATCATGAGATGCATGAGGTTATATATAGGGGCGATCAAGGTATGGCTGCAGGAGTATTGATATTGTAGGTATGGGCTTGGGAGCATCTCCCAATATGCAGGCCAATGACCAAGGATCCACATTGGAGTTGATATCCCTACATGTATAGATACATAGGTTTCCTGACATAGCCCCACCTAGGGAAGAGAGATTACTAGAGATGATAGTTAGATTATCTTAGCTTGGTTATTTGGAGGCCCTATATAGGGACAGAGGCTTGGACTAACTGGAGGGGTAAGAGGAGAGATTTATTTGTTTCATGTCCTTTTCTTGGGATAACTTCATCCATCATTGATAATTTTGTGGTTGGATGAGTACTGTGGCAATATGGTCGTCCATAGAGAACACCATAGGAGTGAACTATTTATACTTGTTTCATCGATTAGGAGTGTTGAGGGTGGTTTCTGAGACTATCTCTAGATCTATGTGTATAGGAGCTAATAGGGTTACATAGGTCATCCTAGGATTACTTGGAGGTGATCATAGATACAGGGATTACTCCCTGGTATAGGGGTCATTTTGCATGACATCCCTTCCCTAGATTCATAGATCTAGCAGAGAGAGCACCTCAGATTGATGAGGGAGATGTACCTCATAGGTTAGGTGGACAGAGGGGTCTATGTAGAGTACCAAAGAGGGGTCCATGTCCTTCTAGAGTAGGTGGTACCTTAGGTGCCAATTCCATTAGAGCACCTAGATTTTGTCAATAGTGACAACGCAGAGAGGGAGGCACCCTCAGCTCATTTGGTGTCAAGATACTTGCCACATAGGCTATTGATGAGGAGATGAGAGACATACAACCAAATCTTTGTCTCGATGAGGCAGTTCGATAGGTTTTTCAGCGAAGATCTACATAGGATGAGGAGGAGGAGGAGGAGGGAGTACAGAGATATCAGACTCTATAGAATATGATCTGCACACTCAGAGGGAGAGTCAGAGTCTCATAGATACAGCTACCGGTCATGCAGGCACAAATCATAGAGTGAGACCACATCATTGACAAGAGAGAGGACAAGATCCATGCATTAACTCAGGGGTTTTTAGAAAATTTTGTCATGCTTTAGAGGTAGGTCACTCAAAAGACCAGTAGGGAAGCCTACTATGTGGTGGCATATAGTATTTCAGTTTGTGTAGCACAATATGTGCTACCATATTCACAGTATCTAGCATGATCCAAGGGAACAGGATCTCCACTGATAGTAGATGATCCTCTTCCTCCCCCCGAGATGGCGCTAAGGGAGGAAGTGAGACCTGATTAACCCCTTATTGTCTTATCCTTTTCTTATTTTTGAGATCCATGTGATTGTATACGATTCATTTGCATAAAGGATGCACATTTTTGCTTGATATTTATTGGAGCACATTTTGTATACATTGAGACTATATATATATATATATATGATCATCCTTGTGCTCTATTTATTGTCCTATGTTGTTACTTTGTCATCTTTTATTTCTAAGCATGTTATCATTGTGTATCTTTGCTTTGATTAGTTCATGGTGCATAACATGATGTGTAGTAGAATCTTATTTCCATATGCGATGTGCTTGTATCCTAATGTTTTGTTCATTGTGATCGTGCTATGTTGCTATTGACTATTTGTTTTGTAGATAGATAACCTTAAGGAGATAAAATGTAGTTGATTGCTTTGGAAAAGGATTCAATGATCGAAGGGATAACTCCCTACTTGCTCCTAAAAAAAGGTGTGTTCTTCGTTATAATTCTAGAATGAAATCCTAGGAGTGATGTGCAACCTACGACATGATTTAAGTCACTTATTCTAGTAGTCCTTATTTTCATCATCGGGCAGTTGGAACATCAAAGCTAATATAACCCTTACTGGTGCCACTGCGACCATAAGGATATGAGTATGACCTTCATTTGATAAAATATGAGAAACATTGTAAGCATCCAGGTATAAGGACTAGGATGACCTGAACATTATCTCCAGTTGATATTGCAAAAATACACTAGTACTGAGGCATTCAGGGCCAAGATAACCATGAGTGCTATTGGAAAGTAATCAATTTTTTGTAAATGTGATTTACTTTTTGGTTTTAATTTATATAAACACATCTGGGTTTCAGATCGAGTCTAGAAAAGATGAGTTTTGGTGATTCAAAAATCAACTAAGTGTAGAAGCAAATATATAAAAGTGTTTTGGATGTCAAAGATCGAGATTGATGATTTAGGGAAAGAGAGCTTAGAGGAAGACAATATGGGGTATGTATGAATGCCACCTAATATATTTTTTTTTTTGGTTGTGTCTATGGTGAGTTAGACAGAATTGAAGACAAACAAATTGCAACAGAACAACAAAACAGAGTAGTTTAACAGTAGCAAATATTGAGGGAGTATGGCTTGGACTCTAGACAATCGAAGTTGTATTTTGGTTGTTGATAACCTCCACATTGACTATGCAAGAGCATTGACTATGCATTTAGTGTTTACTATATTAAATGTATTTTGTATTGAAGGTCGACTTAGTAATATTTGTAATATTCATATTGAGAGCCGACTTTGTAAGGTTGTGATATATATATATATATATATA
>MU223498.1:1564806-1578512 GCA_018584345.1 Thuja plicata
TATATATACATGTGTATATATATATATATATATGTGTGTGTATATATATATATATATATATAAGATCTTTTTGATAAAGATAAGAAGAGTTGTTGGTGAATGGTTAGAAGATAGTTGGATAAGTTGTTGAGTGAATAGAAAAGAAAATAATGATAGAGATCACTAAAGAACATTAAAGGAACTATCTAAGCACCAATTTTTCTTGTTTTGTTCATGACTGAGAACACTTTGTAACTTGAATTATATTGTAAGAGTTGTAAGCTTAGTTGGCCCCTAACATGGTGTTGTGAACCTTTAACAGGGTTGTTACTCCTTTAACAAGGAAATGTGCTATGTAATATTCATTTGCTAACAGGGCTAGGTCTCCTTACAAGGACATTATACTTTAGTACATGCTTGTGGGTACCATCCCCACCGGGGTTTTCCCTTGGCCAGGGTTTCCTCAAAAAAAAAATATGGTGTTATGAGTATTGTGTCATTTTCTTATGTTCTTTTCTCTACTGCAAATTTATGGTTGGTATTTAAATGGTTGAAGAATTTATTTAAGTACTATAATACTGATTCACCCCCCTCTAGTATTATCCAATCCTAACAATTGGTATTAGAGATTTTGGCCCTTGGAGAGAAAATCTAACAACTTGAGGGTGATCAAAATGGATTTGGATAGTTTACAAGAAAACTTTGATGCTGCACTTGAAGACCTTGATAAAGTAAAAGAAGAGAATTGAGAATTGAGATTCAACATGCAAAGAGCTGATAAATTCATAAATAAATTCAAAGATCAACTTGAGCTTTCCAAAAATCAAAGACAAGATCTTGTGGTTCAGATAAAAGAGGATTTAGATGAAGATAATTCAGATCAGGCCAAGCAACTAAAAGAAGAGAATGAAACTTCAAAACTTGAAAATGAGACTATGGCTAAAAAAATACAGGTACATAAGGATGCAAAGAAGAAAGTTGAAGAAGCTTTAAACATTGCATTAGATCAAATGAATAATGAGGCTGAAAAATACAAGAACAAGTATCTACAAATGGAGAAATACAATCAGATTATAAAAGGTGAACTTGTTGAAGCAAAGAAACACATTGAGAAACTTCACACCAGTAGTGATTTGATTGATGAACAGAGAGACAAATAGAAACCTAAAGGTGATATGACTAGTATTGGCTTCAATGAAGCTGAAAGTTCAAAGAATCAGGAAGAGAAATCAAATGAGAAGATTGATACTAAGAAACCTTCTATTGAAGAGCCTAAAGAGAAGATCAGACCCTTTATAGGTAGATGCTTTGGCTGCAATAGATTTGGAAACATGAAGAAAGACTACAGAGGTAATGCCCCTTTTAGAACTTTTTCTAGCTATTCTTTTAAATGTAATGGATATGGGCACAAGAAAACAGAATGCAAAAAACCTAATCAATCATGATATAGACAAGAAAATGGAAGATAATCTACAGTGAAACCTACATGCTACAAATGTAATAACATTGGACACATTGTGAAATACTGTAAGCTAGAATTCAATTAGGAAAGAAGACCTCCTATATGTTACAAATGCAATAATCCAGGACATATAGAAAAATTTTGCAGGTATAATGGATCAGACAACAAAAGAGTACCACCTCCTATGAATTCACAGAAGAATGGAAATGATATTGGTATGAATGTTGAAGATTTGAAGAGTGATTTTGAAAGTTTTTTTAAGAAGGAAGAAGATAGCAATAGTGGTAAGATATGGAAGATCAAATAAAATAGTGAGACATCAGTTCAAGGAGAGTTAGTAGAGGCTACTGGATCTTCTTCTAATGGTAGCAAGATAGAATCAACCTAATTGGCCAATCATGGCCTTAGGGGGAGAATTGGCTATAGACATTAGAATATATCCTACCCTAAAATTCATGGATTGAGCTTGTGCAAGCTTGGGTATAAGCTTGGCCAACATCATGAAGTACACATCTAAGAGTGCAACATCAGCTGACACACATATTTTGTTCGCGAGATCTAACAGCCGACTTGACAGTTTTAAATGAAAGTGAAATTCATAACTTAACTTGTATAAAGCACCACTTAATGACCTATCTCTTTACCATTTGATGAAGAGAGAGATAAGGAAATCAGAGAGAAGAGAAGCTCAGATTATTTTACATTGGCCATGCATGATCAATTGAAGGATAAACTTGGAATTCAGAAAAAAAAAAGGTATTTTACATCATCTAGCCATGGATGCACCTATTATTTTCAATGTTGCAGATAGACCTAGGTATAAGTTTGAGAAACATCCATTCAAATCATGTGAAGATGACCCAGAGGGAGCATTTTCCCAAACCCCGTATGGCATGTTACACATAGAAGATATTAGGGCTTACATACATTGTAAGTATGACATACTAGGAATTGATGATATATGAACTAAGATGGAGTATATGACTAACAATGGAGTCATGAGAGAAGAATAAAAACATACTAATCAACTAAGCATAATGAAATTTCTATATTTATGTGAATTTGATGAAGATGAATGATTCAAAATACTATTAAGTAGGGTTCATGATCAGTTTATCTAGATTGGTGATCAAACTGTAAATATTTGTAGTGACCTAATCCATGAAATCACTACATTGGACAACAGCAGAGTCATTCCTATTGCAGAGAAACATGTGAAGAAAGAATTTGAAACCCTAACTCATTCTAAATGGGATAGACAGGCAATGACAGTAAATGACATCTTTCAGCAAGATTTAAGATTGATTGTGATGATACTTGGGTACAAGTTCTACTACAGTAGCATACCTAATTCAGTATCTGCTAGAGTAATCATGATGGCATGGAGAATGGTAAAGGAAAATGTAAAGTATAATCTATGAAAAGTTCTAGCACATCAATTCCTTGAGAATGTGAAGATTGTGAAGAAGGAAAAATCAAAAACCTTCAGATTTGGTTTATTGTTGATGCATATGTTCATTCATATTGAGCACAAGCCTCATTCTTTACATCCTAGTGGCTAGAAGTCTAGAGTACCTACTCGCATATTGGTTTCAGAGAGCTACAAAAGATAGAATGCTACTTGGGTTGATGGTGAATTATTTGGTATGATCAAGATTATACAGAGATAGATGAAGACAAGATACAAAATACATGAAGACATTGTTGAGAAATACAAAGATACAATTTCTTTCATGGTTGAAACTGATTGTGTATGTTTTGAAGTAGTCATACCCAGGAAGAAATGATGTTATCACATGGGTTATGAAGTAAGTTCTGAAGTACTTACTATGCAACTAGAACATGTCCTTGCATCAGAGATTGATACAACAAAGGAAAGATGGGGAACTTATGAAGAAAAGTCAGAAAAAGTAAGAGAAGAATAGACTAGAGGTCTGAGGAAGAGAAAGATACAAAATATTGTACACGAATGCAGAGTTAAAGTTGGATTGACAGAAGAGGAACTTAAAGAAGTCAAAAACAAAATGATAGTGTAAGACTAGAAAAAGGCCTATTTAGAATATCTAGGGGACCACAAACCCTAAATAACATGCTAACCTATCTAATTTATCATGAAAGCCATTTAAAACATGGATTCATAAACATATAGCATAAAATTATGAGAACCCCCTTTAAATGAAGCTCCCATGTCCTTCTTTATTCTCCATAATCAGATTGATGTTTTCTCTTTGACAATAACAAGATTGCACAAAGACTCTTGAAAGAATAAATTCACAATGAGAATACTAGAAGATAGTGGTCTAACCTTGAATGAGAGAAATGTCCTCAATTTATAGAAAATGAGACACATTTAGGTGAGATTGCATAGAATCAATGCACCAACCAAGATTTTGGTTGGTAGGATGCTTGGAAGCATGAAATGGGGGAGAGATATTGAGGAGTTATTGCAAATATTTGAAAATATTTGTGAAACACCTTAATAGGGAAGAGAATCCTTATTTAAGCGATATGATATGTAGGTAAGACTATGAATTATAAATCAAATCCATAATTCAATATTCTCAAATATTCCTCAAAATCAAAACTAGATTTATGAAATTATAAGAAATATCATAAATTGAAATTAGCTAATTAATTAATAAAATTAATTAATTAATGGAGACTTAGGGAAAATAGGGAATAAATAAAGTTTGTTTATTTATTCAATTAAGACTTAGGATAAATTATGGGTTATTCATCCAAAGGGGGGAAATTAGTAGAGAATAGGTCAAATTGAAGATGTTGATGTTGAATTGAAAGGATTTTGATAATGTTGATAAGGATTAGTGTTAATTCCCAAGGTTCCAGAATAGTTTAGGAAATCACGAGGCATCAATAAGCTTTGACAATGTGCCCGAATAATGATGATTGGAAATGATTGAAAAGCGCCAATGAACTTTGATGGCATCTTAAGATTGAAATTGAAATGGGGAACATCGATGATCTTTGACAATGTTCCCAAAATGATAATCAAAAATAGTATTGACAATAATGAACAACACTATTTAATTGAGATTGATAGATTGATAACAATAACACCGATGATCTTTGACAGTGTTATCAAATGGTTGATTGAAAGGATACAAAGCATCGATGATCTTGGGAAATGCTCCTATAATGATGATAAGATTTATTGAATTGGAATTAGGGTTTGATTGATTGATTTGAAATTGGATTGATTAGGCATCAATGAGCTTGGACAATGCCCAAGAATGGTTGGAAATGAGTCCAGACAATTCTACAAATGATTAGGAACATAATAGGATAGATTTGAACTAATTTAGGAATGTTTGGGATGGTTTAGGACTGAATAGGATTGGTTTAGGAAGGTTTTGAAATGATTTAGGAAAGTTTGGAATTGGTTTAGGAAGGTTTTGAAATGATTTGAGAAATGATCGATTTGATAGAGAAAGTAGAATTGTTAGTAAATAATTGAGCAATTTTGAAATATTCAATCATTGATGAAAGACACAATGTCGCAATATAAGAATGATCATATGCGCAACATAGAGGAATAATTAGGTCACAAAACAACGTTTCAATTGTAATGTGAATAATGTTAAAACACATAGACTACCAGGCTTGAACCATTTTTGGGCGTCTACATTTTGCCCCTCTTTGATACAATGTGATTATGAGTGTTGTGTCAAAGAATCCTAAAGAAAACAACATTAAAACATGCCCCAGTGATAATGGGATACATAGGTGCTCCCTTGAGAAATCATCCAAAGAATGCAAGTGATAGGTTGATTTGTTGACAATGCTGAGACGGATCCACAACAATGATCAGATCAAAAATCAGAGATCAAATGCAAAAGATACAAGGTTTAGAATGTCAAAAGCATCACAACCAATACAAAACACAAGGGTTGCACGTCCATCTAGGCAACCAAGAGGATATAAAAGGGCTTGGGAGGGGTTTGGGAGCTCATTTTCACCCTCTTATTTGGAAAAATTGAGCTCTGGAGCAAGGAAGATGGATCGAGTGCTAGTAGAGATTCAGCATGGGGAACGGGTTCGTAGCTTCTGACAGCCAGCCACTGTGGGACTCGAGGTGAGTACATTTGGTCCTCTCAGTGTTTTGCAAGTTAGCATGCATTTCTAGGTCACTTCGGGGGTCAAATGGGGTTAAACGGGGCCCACAAGGTGTCCACACATGCCACCTATGCAAGAAACATGCCCACCTATGCAGGAAGCACAAGTGGGAGGCCTTTCTATGCAGGTGGTGATATAACCTGCGTAGTTGGTCAGATAGGCCTCATAATAGGGTCTAAGGGTTCCAAAACTTCCCTAAACTGGTCAAAACCCTAGGAAAAGGTCAAAATTAGGTCAAACAAGGTCAAAATAGGTCCTAGGTCAGTCCACAAGAAATAGAAAGTACATAAAGTTGACTGAATTGCATGGTGATCGTAGGAGGAGCTGCCAGTTCTACAGACTCAGGAGAGAAGACCAACATGCTTGGACATATGCCACTAGTTGAGTAGCCATGAGAGGTAGATCCTTTCCTCACTAGGATTGTATTATGTTACATACATGCCCAAGATTAGGGAAAATTAGGGGTTGATCATGGCGTTAGCCGAGCAATTGCACTCGGAGACCTGTTCCTTCCACCTGCCAGTAGGGGAGGCGATAGTGACACTAGAGGATGTGTGGTGCATCCTCAGAATTTTGATTCATGTTGAGTTTGTCGAGTATGACCCCACTATAGGGAGAGTAGCATTGCATCAACTTTTCGAGAGTGATGATGATGATCTTGACATCTCGGATTATGAGATATGATGGGAGACCTTGGCTAGGCAGCACGATAGTCTGATCACGGTGATCTATGGAGTTATTGCATGCCTCTTGGTTCCAGACAGGTGAGGTCATGAGTTCCATATTGGCTGGGGGAGCATACTAGAGCAAATGATCATACAGGGTGTAGTGTTTGCATGGGGGCCATGCATGTTGGCTATGACATATTACCAGCTCCATTAGTTGGCATATCACAGAGGTTTATCTATTAGTACTGGGATCACATTTCTATAGGTGTGGGCCTATGAGCACATAGTGGTATTCTGGCCTATTCATTAGAGAGTGGTGTTACTAGATTTTCCATATGTATATTGCTACTAAGGGGTGCTTGCACAAGGCCCATTAGGATACACATTGTACTTTTGACACAAGATAGATGTGCTATGAGATTTCACTTGGCATCCCTATAGAGATTTCCCTAGATGGGATAATGATGCAGATCACTTTCCTTACTGTAGATAGGAGAGGTACCTCATTGGGAGGTTTGTGATGGGTCATATAGTGATTGAGATGCAGCTCCCAGAGTGAGTCAGGCAACAGTTTGGAGAGGTACAGGGAGTGCTAATAGGGACAACATTGTTTTCTAGATCGAGGGCCATGGCTAGGATATGGGGTGCAGCACTAAGGCCTTAGGTGGCCTACATAGAGTTCACACAGTTATAGCCTAGGCCATGGGGAGTAGATGAAGATGTGGAATATGCAGGGACCACTGATGAGTATGATAGGTGGTTTTCTCAACACAGGCCGATTCCTTTGACAGATCCTGATGTGGCGATACTGAGATTGCGACTGCCCAAAGATGAGAGCACCAAGGAGGAGGATGATGAGGAGGATGAGGAGGATGAGGATGGGGATTTAGATGGTGATGATGATGATGATGAGGATGAGGGTTCAAATGAGGAGGTTGATGATGATGATGATGACAGGGATCTCAGTGATATGCCGATGTAGATGGATGAGGATAGGGATGAGCCACCACATGGGGAGGACATATAGGGTCTAGATGACTGGTGTGAGGTTCATACCTAGTGCATTGCAGATCTCATGAGCCACATAGACAGATTGAATCTAGAGAGAGATACAAATAGAGCTATGTGGGATATAGATTGTGCATCATGGATGGCAGAGTGATCAACACTCGTAGCATAGGTGGACAGGTTGATAGAAAAGAGGGATGCATTACTCACCTCTTGAGATATAGATAGGTCCAAGGCATAGATGGACGAGGAGGAGTCACACTAGTTTATCAGTTCTATCAGAGATGTAGGTGTGCATGATATTGCAGGGATGTTATCAGATGTCCAAGCAGAGTCACAGTATTGGAAGGATATGTACAAGAGAGATGTGCCACAGGATCAGTGGGCACCGAGTTACAAAGTGTCGTCTAGTAGATCATATTCCTGTAGGACACAGAGAAGTGGGGGAGTGCTGGGACCGAGGGGGCCACCTAGATCAGGGCAGACAGGGCATCATACGGGGAGAGCCTCATCTTCCTGATAGGACAGGGATTAGGAGGACCGAGAGAGCAGGGGTTGATAGAGAGTCTCTCTAGTAGAGGGACAATTTTGATAGACGTATGATATGTTATGAGCCTGTGGGCCTTAGTGTATACAGATACCTTGATTTTTGTACTCTGATAGTTTTTTGAGACATTGATATATGATATGTAGAAATTTTATGATGCACAGGATGGATGCTGATGTATATGCTTTTCTTTCCTGTAATATGATGATGTTGATATATTTCCATGTATTGCCTTTGTTTACGCCATAATATATGTTATGGATACAATAATTGTTTTTGTCTTTGGCTTTTCAAAATGTATGAATGCAAAATGTATGTTTGAAACTATGCTCATGTATAAAATGAATGAATGCAAAATGAACATGTTTTTGTTATTTTCCATTTTATGAATGCATGTATGCAAGATGCACTTTTTTTTGATGTACTAGAGTACTATACCAAGGCAGTTGTGAGGACTGACTAAAGAATTGTTAGCAGAAAGTAGAATTAGACGAAGAAATGTTAGTAGAAAGATGTTGGCTTTCAAAAGTGCAATTTTGTTATAAGAGCTTATTTTGATATTGCAAAAGCGGATGCGATGCATCATGGCACAAAAGCCAGAGTGCAAAAGTCATCCTTTTTGTGTAAACAAACACGATGCAGATAGAGGATGACCTTCTCTATCCCGAAATCATGTAGCAGACATGCCCTAGAACTTCATGAGATCATCAAATAGGCAGAAAAAGTAAAGAGAAATCAACTGGTCATGAACCATCCTAGCTACTCTCATAAGTTCAGATAATATCATCGAGTAGCATAGGAACATGATCAAAAAAGAAAATTAAAAATACTCATGAAACAATGTGAGCCAACAGCCATTCTAATCTTTTGTTACTTGCATTAAAATTGCATTGATTGGTAGCTTAGAGTTGCAAATTGATTTGAGAACTGATTGATAGTCTTGGACAAATTGATAGATAGCAAAGATCAAAAGATTTGAATAGTCCAATCAGAATGAATGTTGGGTCACAATGAGTCTGATTGCATATGATTTTGTTAAGCACAGATTGATGATTCTGCCACTGAAGTTGGCAAATATGATGTTCGATTTGCAAAAGGAAGACAAGTATGTACAAATTTATTGTATATTTTTGAATAGATTTTTTGCAATTTTTAGGATTTTTGAAATATTTGAATTTTTTGGTCTTTTTTCAAGATCGTATTTGAATTTTTAGCAATTTTTTTCAGGACATTATTTGATTTTTTTGGAATTTTTGCATATTTGGATTTTTAGGATTTTTTTAGGTCATTAAGATATTTACAAAGTGTTATCTCCAGAATCAGATAGTTGAGGAATCTCATGGGTAAACCACGTGCAAGGTCTTGCCCCCAGTTCAAATTCAAATTCAAAGACACTCAGTGCCAGGAATCTGCCCCCAGACAACAAAGAGGCTGTGTATAGAGGCCAAAAAGGATAGATAGAATGGGTAGACCAAGGGGAAGACAAACAAAATCAACCATTTATAGGCCATACAGGGGCACTAGGGTCGATACAAACTAAAAGATGTGATTAGGAAAGGACATCAAGATATCAAGTGGAACCATGGTTGACAATGGAGCAACAACTTGTTATGCGTGGTGCTTGTTTGCCAGGTTTTCACCATGGTACTTGCCCAAAGTGCCTGTTTGCCAGGTTTTCACTATTGGATGAGATTTTTCTCTTGATTTCTATTTTTGCATGCCAAGATGCCTGTTTGCCAAGTTTTCATCAAGACAACCATTTTTTGCTTTTTTTATTTTTTTATTTTGATTTTTTTTTCTTTTTTCTCTTTTTTGATTTTTTTGATATTTTCTCAGAAACTTTTTCAATTTTTTTTATGTTTTTTGCAGGAACTTTTTGCAATTTTTGGTACTTTTTTCAAAAATTAGGCATAATACTTATGGAGGTGCATGTTGTTCAATGCCTCTGGCAATGGTTCTCCCTCTAGGGTTGTAAGCTAATACACGCTAGACCCATATGATGCTATGACTATGTATGGGCCATCCCAATTTGGTTCAAATTTGCTGGCCTTCTCTCTGTCTGGCTAGGTCTTGTAATTCATCTTTAGAACTAATTCTCCAATCTCAAAATGGCGAGCTTGTACCTTCTTGTTGTAACTCTATTTGAGACGGTTCTGGTAGGCTTGCAAGTTTACCAAGGTAGTTTGTTGCCGCTCATCAAGCATTTCGAGCTCATGTAATCTAGAAACTCTATATTGTTCATCATCAACAATGCCTTGTAAGGATACTCTCAATGAAGGAATTTCAACCTCGAGGGGTAATATGGCCTCAGTGCCATAGACAAGAGAGTACTGAGTAACACCAATGGGGGTGTGGATGCTAGTCCTATAGGCCCACAAAGCTGGGTTGAGTTGTAAGTGCCAGCATCATTGACAGTCCTTTGCAGGATCTTAATGATGGTTTTGTTAGATGACTCTGCTTGGCTATTGCGTTGTGGGTAGTAGATGCTAGAAAATCCATGACAGATTTCAAATTTCTAACAGAGATGGGTAACATCCTTGTTCTGGAATGGGCTACCATGGTCAGTAATGATGGCCAGAGGAACTCCATAATGACAAATGATATAGTTCAGGATGAATCTGGAAACTTGTTTGTCGGTAATGTATGTCATGGGGATAGCTTCCACCCATTTGGTAAAGTAATCAGTGGCCGTGATGATGTACTTGTGGCCATTAGAAGATAGGGGTGTGATCTTCCCTACAAGGTCAAATTCCCATTGTGAAAAGGGTCATGGAGAGACCACTGGCTATAGATCATGTGCTGGGGCGTGAATCAAATTACTGTGAATCTGGCACTTGAAACATTTCTTATCAAATTTATGAGCATCTTGCTCCATGGTAGGCTAGTAGTATCCTGCTTGAACCAACTTCTTGGTGAGACTCAAACCATTGAAATGTCCACCACAAATGCCATCATGGACCTCATGTAAGGCAGGGTCAGCCTCTCGTAAATTGAGGCATCTGAGGAGGGTTTCGTCATAGGCTCTCCTATAAAGGGTATCACCAACAATGACATAACGGGAGGCTTGATGGGTAAGAGCTCAGCACTTGTTCTGGGATAAGGTAGGGGGTAATATCTAGGCATGTAGGTAATTGTAGAAATCTTGATACTAGGGGGAATTAGGACCAATAATGTCACACACAAGCTCAGATTAGGGAATGTTAAATGCTGGAAGCAATAGCTGCTCAATGAGAAATTCACATTTCTTTTCATTATTTGTCTTGTCGATCATAGATGCAATAGTGGCCATAGCATTTACTTTCTTGCTATGTACTCGTGGAAGCTGGTGGAAACTGATTGTAATAAATTGTTCCTAGAGAAAGGCGGCCAACTATTTGTAAGGTACTAGCTTTTCATCCTTAGTTTCATAGTCACCAGTGACCTAGTGGATGACCAATTGAGAATCACCATACACCTTGAGGTGCTATATTTTCCATTGAATAGCAATTTTAAGCCCCGTAACTAGTGCTTCATATTTGACAATATTGTTGTTACATGCAAATGCGATTCTGTAAGATTTTGGAATGACATCACCTTGCTGGGTGACAAAAATGATGCCTAACCCCGATCCATGCATAGTATGTGAGCCATCAAAGTAGAGTTGCCACTCATTAGATTCAGTGAAGGCAAAGATGGACTCATCTGGGAATTTTGAAAGTAATAGGTGATCATCAGGAACTGGTGCCTCTGGGAGCTGATCCGCTATCACCTGGCCTTTTATTTCTTTTCTATCCACATATTCTGTCAAACTCATTACCCATTTGGCTAGGAAACCTATGAGAGCTACTTTACTTAAGAGATAATTCAATGGATCAATCCGTGACACGAGCATGGTTTTCTAGTGTAGCATGTAATGTCTTAACTTCTGTGTGGAAAAACCCACAGCAAGACAGGCTCGTTCAATAAGTGAGTAGTTTAGTTCATATCCAACCAAAGTTCTTCTAATGTAATAAACAGATCTTTCTCATCCTTGTTCATCGTGTTGTGTAAGAAGAGCACCCAATAGATTTTTTGTGGCAAAAATATACAGGAGAAATGGCTTCCCTGGGATGGGAGGCATCAAGATTGGTGGATGTAATGGATAATATTTTAGTTGTTGGAACGAGTGCTCACATTTGTCATTCCAATGGAAAGTGACACCCTTATGCAGTAGATTTTGAAATGACTGGCATTTATCTGCTAGTTGCACAATAAATCGGTGGATAGACTGTAATTTTCCTTGTAGACTTCTCAGCTTCCTTTGTGTGTTTGGTGGAGGCATCTCTAAAATGGCTTGCACATTTGTAGGATCCACCTCAATACCTCATTGAGAGATGATATAGCCTAGGAGTTTTCCAGAAACAACTCCAAAAACACACATTTTAGGGTTCAAGTGGAGCTTATACCCTTCCATTCTATCAGAGATTCTAGCTAGAATACTCAAATTATCTTTCCTGGTTGCAGATTTGAAGAGGGGGTCATCAATATAGTCTTCCATTAAGATGTGCATAAAGTCATGGAAAATTGTGGTCATTTCCCATTGATAAGTTTCTCCATCATTCTTCAGGCCGAAGGACATGACATTCTAGCAATAGGTTCCCCAAGGACAAGTGAAATTTTTCTTAGCTCACTAATAGATTTGACCCCAAATTTTGACCAAACTTTTCAACCAACTAGCAAAATTTTTTTATTTGGTCGTATTATAAAAGATAACTTTTATTTTTTTTACTTTTATGCCCGTGTTGGTCAAAATTTTGACCAACACGTGCATAAAAGTAAAAAAAAAGAAAAATAAACTTCATTTTACCACTTCGTTATTACCGTGTCCCTACAAAATGAAAAAAACCCTAAAAACACAAAACAATTGGAAAATGCCAACGGAAGGGAAACATAATGCACAAGAAGGAAACAAAATTTTGACAAAAGGGAAAAAGAATCGAATTGGCTGACTGCACGCTGCTGCTGCTCGGGTACGACTAAAACCCCATTTCAGGCGAGTATTGAGCACAATTGAAATATGCAGCTCTGTGCAAGCTCTCCAGGGTTTGAATCCCAGTGATATCATGGGAATTCATGTGCAACAGTCCTCCTTGCCCTAATTTCATCATCTCTACTTCACTGGAAAGCTTATTAGCTTGGCCTCTTCTTCTGTGTTTACTTCCTTCCTGATCTCTCTCCTTTGCACTCACTTTGGGATTCCTAGTTCATTTACGCTCACAATTCATCACCGACTCCACTGTGAAATCCATGGGCATGGAGAAGGAGATGAATTCAAAGTGAGAGAGGTGAGGGAGGTCATCAATGGTAGCACTACACCTTTCAATGAGCCATTCGACATGGGAAGGTTAGAACACATTTTGACAAGGCAGAGAAAATTGCAACTAGGAAGCTCTTTGTCTTGTGGAGTTATCTGTTTGTGAGGATTTGAGTTTGGAGTTGTAGAGAAGTCTTTTTGGTTGCACAAGGATTGTAAAAGAAGTTGCTGCATATGGTGCAATTCTCAACCTATTAGTGATTGTGATCATACATTGACGTGGAGAAGAGGGTCCAATTTTTTACTGTGCTAAGATGAGGTGAAGGTGGAAGCTCATGATAATGAGGCCATGACACTAGAGGAAATAGAGGAGGGCATTGAAGGAGCTGGCCATGAGCTAAAGGGTTTCAATGTGTCAGTTCTTTCATTTATGGAAAGTATAGCCTGCCATTTACCCTAACACAAAACCTAAAGGTATGTAATTTTGTTTTGGTTTATCTCTAATTGAATGTGCAATCAAAAATTCATCTTAGTTATTAAATTTGCCCTATTTCTTGGTATTTGTGATTAATCGATAGTTGATATCCTAAAGGGATTTTCAATCATTTCATGGTGAATCAATGTTTTAGTTGCATC
>MU223499.1:24854-49126 GCA_018584345.1 Thuja plicata
CCAAAACCCTAACCTCCATCATCGAAAAGTGCTCAAAAAGAGCTTTCCGACGGTATATGGAAGTCAGAAAAAGACCCCCGTATGCTCAAGATAGAGCAAAAAAGGTCCAGGTACCCCCAAAAAGCCAAAAAAACTCAAAAAAGAGCCCCAGGGGCTAAAAAATTTGGACCCCCGGGCGTATGGCGCGCTCCGGGGGCTGGGTTGCAGCCCCTAGTCCTTAATAGGACCGCGCACTGTGCAAATGAGCACGCGGGGGCTGAAATGGGCGCCGTTAGTGGCGCGAAGCTCTGGGCGGCGGCGGAGTTGAGGGCTCCGAGCGGAGCGGCGCAAACTCGGGCGGAGCAGGCGGCGTAGTGCGTAGGGCGGCCGCAGGGGCGGCGGAGGAGCCGGCTGGGGGCGGCGGGGGCCGCTGTGGTGGCCAGCGGCGAGGGGCCGCGCTGCAGGCGGAGCACGGCAGAGGAGGCGCGGTGGCGCGTTGAGAAGGCTCAGCCGGGGGGGCCGGGCCGCAGTGGTGTGGCGGCGGCGCCCACTAAAAACATTTGAACAAAAACCATATAAAATTAGGTTTTTTTGAAATTTTGAAATTTTGACCTCGATTTTTGTGTCATACGGCACAAAAACTAAAAAAATTTTGCCTCAGAGCCTAGTAGTCTAAAATGGATGAATTTTATGTCGTTTCTGGGGTTTTGGGGTCATCTGAGCTCAATGAAAATGTTCGTTTGAGCCCAAAGTGACCATAACCAAAGATTGCCCCTAAAACTCAACAAAAAACACTGGAAAAACTCTGAAACCCTCTGTGACTGAAAGCTTCAACAAAACACAAACAACAACCAGCAAGAGAGCTCTGATACCATGTAGAAGTTGATAAATGCAATTTCACCCAAGATCACCTGCATGCATAGCTGTTACAAGACAGAAAAGACAGAAGAAGAGAAAGCAGCTATAGCGGCCAAAAGGCCAGAGATAGGAAAACCATGTTGACAGAAAAAGCTTCTATATTCAACAATAATGATTTACAAAACAATCTCCTTACTGAAATACAAAGCGGTGAATCCTTATAAAGGATACCGAAACCCTAAAGAATTATAAAGCGCTACCTAAGTAAAACTTAAGCACTAAAGAGTAATGACTTAATTAATTAAATCAACATGATTTAATCAATAAGCAACTAAATATTACTCTAACAGCAATTACTCCCGAGGTGGATATAGCATAAGAGGGTTCCAAGGAACTTGTTACAATTGTGGTGAAGGACATAGGTCTTTTGAGTGTACACATGCAAGAAAGAAAGTCGGTAGTAGCAAAAATGCTTTGGTGCAAGAAGAGTCACCGAATGAACTTGCAAAGGAAGGAAATCTCGCGATCAGAAGGATACTATGGAGTGAGAAAGATAAGCAAGATCATGTCAGGAAAATTTTGTTCAAGATGTAAAGTTGCAGACAAAGTTTGGAAGGTAATTGTTGATAGTGGAAGCTCGGAGAATCTGGCATCTGAGGAAATGGTCATGAAGTTGCAGTTGGAAAGAATGAAGCATCCGAAGCCCTACCAGATTTCATGGATCAAGGATGAGCATACATTAATGGTGAGTGAACAATGGATTGTTTTCATATTTTATTGGGTAGACCTTGGCAATATGATAGACATGCTATACATGATGGAAGAATGAATAATATACTGTTTGGGTTGATGGTAAGAAACAAATCTTGTTACCTTTGGTTGATGAATTTGTTAGTGAGATATGTACATCTGTAAAAGTTTGTTTGAAAAACCTTCACTTTTTTATCAGTATTTATTGATCCGACCATTTGTGGGATTTTCCACTCTGCTAGGGTTTCATGTGTACGGCGTCTTGTTTGTGTCTTTTCTCTGAGATTTCCATTTTTCATACCGCATTTATTGCTGGATTTTTGCATTAGGGTTAGCTTTTAGTATGGCTCTGACGAAGTTTTGCCCAGCAGTTGATGCTGGTGTGCGAGTTGAAGCTTTGGAAAGCCATGGTGCCTCCTCTAAACAAACGTCCTCGCAAGTTCATCCCGAAGGTCTTTCACGAGGTAACCCTGATATTGTTCTTAATCTGCAAGAATTTGATTCTGCATGTGAATGGTTAGAAAAGCATACTCTGATTGGATATTTTGTGGGTCATACTCCTCCTGAAAGTATCCTCAAAGATTGGGTAAACAAGAGTTGGACCCCTAATGGGGTCCACCTTGACGGTGTGCAAAACCATACCAAAGGTTTTTACTTTTCTGTTTTGCTAACCCTTCCCAGGCGGAAGCGGTTTTTATCCGCGGGCCCTAGACTGTTAGGTCATCCCTGCTTGTTTTTCAGAGATGGTCTCGAGACTTCACAGTCTTAGATGACAAGAAACTTAGGGTTCCTATTTGGGTTGAGTTTCCTGGTCTCCCTTTTCCATGCTGGCCGTTTATTGAGTCCATTGCTAAAACCCTTGGTAAGGTCATTGTCATGGAACATGACAAATTTTTCAATGCCCATCCCCAAAAGTGTGTCTGTGTTGAGGTCGACCTTTCTAGGGACCTCAAGGACACTGTTGAAATCCAGGTTGGTTCTCTCACCATTTCTCAAAAAGTGCTCTATTTGAACCTGCCCAACACCTGTTATCGGTATCAATCAGCAGAACACAAGATTAAGGATTGCCCACTAGCTACCCCTTGGGTAAAGCCACCGCCAAAGGAAGCACCGGCACAAAATACGGAAGCTGGAAAAAAATAAGAATGGACTACAGTTTCGCGAAAAGGCAGGAATGCCTCACGCTCCAAGACGACGCAAGCCATTTTCGTTGTTGTGTCACCTTCGAAACCTTCGATTGGAAAATCTCCTCCTTCCACTGATGCGTCACCGCCGCTTATTTCAAACCCCGTTATTCACGGAAAAAATGCTACCGTGAAGCCTTCCACTCCAGAAGTGGTGCTCGCGCCGCCAGCAGATTCTTCAGTTTCCTCCCGGTCTTTGTGTCGGTCTCGCAGTCCTAATGGACAAACAGACGACCCAGATAAAAGACGGTTTACCTTTTTTGGAGATTTACTCCCCAGCTTTGGCTTTGTACCAGCCTTCTTGCAGAATAGCTTCTCCTCTCTAGGGAACGAGGAAACCATGCAAGAGTTTTTATGATTTTTTTGTCCTGGAATGTGCGAGGTCTAACTGACCTCTCCAGAAAGTACTATGTTCGTGATACCCGTCACAGACTTCATATTCTAGATGTGTTATGTTTATAGGAGGTTAAGATTTATGGGTTCCTACTTAACTTTGCATGTCGTGTCATATGGTCGGACGGTATTGTTTTTTCTTCTCAGCATGAAGCTGGTAAAGGTGGTGTCATTACTATTCTGTCACCTCACCTTCATTCTTCTGTTATTGCTCATGGATATATTCGATGCAGTGTGTCACCTGGATTTTGCTTTCTTTTCATAATCATTCTTTTGGTATCATTAATGTTTACGCCCCCAATGATGCTATCAAAAGATCTCAACTTTGGTGCTGGCTGGCAGACAATCTGCCTCCTGCTACTTGGGTTGTGTGGGGATTTTAATATGGTTGAGCTGGCCTCCGACAAGGAAGGTATTATGCCTCTTCGCTGGACAACTGGGGAGAGAGAAGCTTGGTACCACATGCACAATAAATTGGGCCTTTTTGATCCCAATGCTAACCGCCGCCAGCAGGGTGGGGTTTAACATACTTGGTCTAATTTCAGAGCTGGCTCTGACCGTATATTTAAGAGGCTAGAACGTGCTATGTTTTTTATTTTTTTCTGAAGATCAAGGCCTACCTGTCATTCCTCTGACAGATGTAACCCTATCAGATCACTTCCCCATTTATTTCTCCATCACTTGGCAGTCATTTTCTAGAAGGGCTGCCCAGACGCAGTTTTATCTCAACACGTCAGTGCTGACGCATGCCTCCACTATTGCTCACATTCTTCAAGTTTGGAATTTAGAGCCTCGGCCCCACACTCATCTTGGTTGGATTCAATGGTGGAATGACGCCATCACCCGTACTGCAAGATTTCTTCGCATTTATAGCTGTCAGTTAGCCTATTACAGGAAGCGAGCTTATGAAGCTAACACTAAGGCTCTTTGCAATGCTGTTGATTCACTTGCGTTGAACACCTTTGATTCTGCACTCTAGCTTAAGCTGGCCCAACTCCGACATGAGAAGCAAATTTATGATGCATATGCTACTCGTGGAGCTCAAATCAAAGCTCGCCTCCACTGGTTGGAGGTGGGCGATAAAGCCTCTAAGGATTTTTTTCATGCTCTCAAAGCCCGTCATACCAATGTTGGTATTCCAAAGATTAAGCAAGGATTTGAAACCCTTACTGAGCTTCCGTCCATTCTTCAAGCTTTTGTTTAGCATTATGAACAAGTGTTTGCATCGCAGGGTAATTATGCTGCATGTGAAGAGGCTCTGAAGGCTTGTATTGTTGTTACTCCAAACCGCATAGTGGTCGAGCAGCGTGCCTTTTATGAGCAATTTCTTACCATCTCTGACCTCAGGAAAGCGGCTTTTTCTATGGCCAATGATAAATCTCCAGGATGCGATGGCTTCCCCTGCGAGTTCTGCAAACACCTTTGGGATGTTGTTGGTCCTGACCTGCACAAAGTCTACCTCGAGGCCTTTCACAATAAAAGTTTGGGTACTTTAATTAATAAAGGGAATATCAAATTCATACCTAAATCTGGTGATCCGGAGGATATCTAAAACTGGAGGCCCATCACCTTGTTGAATGTCTCCTACAAGTAATTGTCAAAGCGTTAGCTCTTAAAATCAGACATCTCCTTCCTCTTATTGTCTGCCCTGAACAAACTGGTTTTATTAAATCTAGGTATATTCTTGACAACATTATTGTTGGGAAGGGATGGAATGGGCTTGCCAATCTAAAAAGGCTACCATGTTCCTCAAAATTGATTTTGCTAAAGCCTATGACTGCATTGAATGGCCTTTTATTCTTGTTATGCTTCAAGCTCTTGGGTTCGGTCCTCACTTCCTGCAGTCTATGGAAATGCTTTTTGGTGATGACTCTGCATGCATTACCATCAATGGGTCTCAATCTGATACTTTTGGGCTTTTTAGATCCATCCAGCAAGGTTGTCTGCTGGCTCCTGCCTTATATGTGCTTGTTGCTAAAGGTTTTGGGTATTTGCTTGCCAACTCTGTTTCCTCTGGTTTGGTTCGTGGCATTTCTCTTCCTGATTCCTCTTCCCAAATTGTTAATGGTCACTTTATTGGTGACTCCTTTCTCACTCTTATTGAGGATGAGGAGAACATCTCCAATGTCTTGCAGTGCCTGGACACCTTTTGTCAAGCCTCTGGATCTGCTATCCAATGGTCTAAAACTCTTTGTTTCAGACAGTCTTTTCTTCCAGCCCCTACCTGGCTTAATAACTTTGGCTGGAAATGGGTTCAGCATGGGGAATTTTTCTACTTCCTGGGAATTCTATTTGCTTTCCATGGCTCCTCTGTGGATTTATGGAATGCTGTGATTTTCAAGATTGAAAAAAAGCTACAATATTGGATCTGCAAGCCTCTTTCCCTTGCTGGAAAGTTTCAAATTTGCTCCAAAGTTTTGGCTGCTACTCATGTCTACTACTCCTCATGTTGGGCTCCCTCTAAGGCTTCTTATCTCAAGCTAGAACGTCTACTCAGAGATTTTCTTTGGGCCTCTGGTGCTGACAGCCATGGGTTTCATAGGGTTGCCTGGGAGTTCTGTTGCCTTCCTCGTGATTCTGGAGGCCTTGGCCTTCTCTCCACTCAGAGGCAAGGGCATGCTCTCTGTGCGAAGTGGATTATATGTGCTCTTACTGGTGATGAGGCCTGGAAAATTCTTGTCAGGCACTGCATCTCTTCTGGATTCCCAGTTCACAGGCCGGCTTGGAAGGGCATTGGTCTCCAGACCTTGCTCGCTATGAAAGAACCTGTTCAAATTAAGGGTACTTTCATCATCAAGAGCATTTGGAAAGCTTGGGAAGCTATTAATCCTTGGCTTTGTTGGGATGGTGATGCCTTTTGCAATGGTCTTTCTTTCAATCAGCAGAGCCTTTGGTGGTCTCCGTTCTTTTCTATTCATGGCATACCCCTGGCCAAGACTCAAGGGACTAGTGCTCTGCGTTTTTTCAAACGTGGCATCTGGACACCCAAGGACCTCTTCTCTAGAGCCTCTATGGGTCTCCGTTCATGGGAGGATATGCAGGTGCAGTATCGTTTGGCTCGCTCAGATCGCCAGACTTTTGATCTTTTGGTTTCTGCGATTCCTGCCAACTTGCTTCATAAGATTGGTATTCAGTCTGTCAGGCCCTGGTGGAAGGATTGGAAATGGTATCCTGCCGCGCCTTTCACCAATTACAAACCAAGACTAGGTTATAGGTGGTTGTCCCCCTATCTTCCGATGGTGGATACCCTTAATCAGAGATGGCATCTTCATTCTTCCACTTCTCACTGGAGCTCTCGCTTTCAAACCATCTGGGCTGCCATTACGGAGCCCAAAATGGCTCTTTTTTCTTGGTATCTACTTTTTCAAGGGCTCCCAGTTGGCCCTAGGCTCAAACATCTAGGTGTTCATGACCCTTGATGTACTTTCTATGGTCACCCTAAGTCTTTCTTGCACATCTTCTAGTTTTGTAGGAGAACTCAACAGTTTTGGCAGTGGATTCATGATTTCTTCAAGCCCTTTCAGCCTGAGCCTTTTTCCTGGCACATGATTGTCTTAGGAGATTCTCCTAGACTTCCCTCCAAGTTTACCCAGATTTGGAATACTTTCAAGATGGAGATTTTGTTCACTTTATGAAAAGATAGGAATGTTGTTATTTTTTCTCACAGCTTTCTTGATACGAATGTTGCTCTGTATAACAAGGCTTGCATTTGTAATAATGTTATGATGCAAATTCAAGTTCAAGCCAATAAAGTGGCTCTGGAAGTGGCTCACCTGCAGGAGCTACTCAATCATTGGGGCAATGCTCGCTGCACTGTTTCCAGGGTTCCTCCTGATGCCATTTCTGCTGAAGGTACTCCTCCCAGAGGCCACCGCCGTGGGCACAGCTCCTCGGCGCGCTGCTCACGCACCCTGCGGTCTTAGGCACCCCGCCACCACTCTCCGAGAGGTGGCGACGACAGTTGGCGGCGCCACTTGGCTTCTCCACCTCGCCGTACTTCTAGGTGGTCTCCAGCGTCGGCTTAGTCTGCCCCTCCTAATGCTCCTGGTTCTCGTCGTGGCTCTGATTGGCATCCTGCCACCTCTTCCAAGTTTCCCCGCCTGGCTTTAGCCATTTCTCTGCCCAGGGCGGAAGAGAAAGATAAAGAAGAAGCTGAAGATGATGGATGGTCGCTCCCCGACCCTCCTATTAACCCCAATGATGTGTGGGGTTCTGATGATAAAGATCCTCCTCCTTCTGCCACTGCTCTTGTTGCTTAATGGCTTTATGCCTACTTTTTTTTATGAATAGTTGTACTATGTTTCTGGCTTGGCCGTGTGAACTCTGCAGGGTGATTTCTATATCCCCCGGCCCCTTTTTTGTGGATATGTAACTTTGATATTTTATTAATTGAAAAGGCACTATTCATCAAAAGTTTTTTTGATGGAAGGTAGACAGTTTGTTAAGGATTTGAAAAGAAATGATATCTAGTCTTCTTTGATTCCTAAAAAACCGAGTAAGTATACAGAAGATGAAATTCCTGTAGAAGTTGAGAAATTGCTCACTGAGTACAAGGAGATAATTTTAGATATTGTACCTAGTGGTTTGCCACCGATGAGAGATATTAGTCATTGTATGGATATGATCCTTGGAGCTAGTTTACCGAACAAGACACCACATCGGTTAACACCGACCAAGAATGAAGAACTTAACTGACAAGTTCATGAGTTGTTGAACAAGGGTTTGATCAGAGAAAGTTTGAGTCCATGTGTAATACCAGCTGTATTGGCACCTAAGAAGAATGGAGAATGACGAATGTGCAATGATTCAAGAGCAATCAATAAGATCACAGTTAAGTATAGGTTTCCTATACCAAGGATGGATGATATAATGGATTGCTTGAATGGAGCAAGATATTTTACCAAAATTGATTTGAAGAGTGGATATCATCATATTAGAATCAGAGAAGGTGATGAGTGTAAGATTGTTTTTAAGACAAAAGAAGGTTTGTATGAGTGGTTGGTTATGCCTTTTGGTTTAACTAATGCATCGAGTACATTTATGAGGTTAGTGAATGAAGTTTTGAAGAAATTATTGAATAAATGTGTGATTGTATACTTGGATGATATTCTAATATTTGGTATTACAGAGATTGAAAGAGGAAAAGTTGTTGATAAATCTGAAAAGGTGTTCCTTCATGAAAGAAGAACTTGTGTATTTAGGTTATGTGATTTCAGCTGATGGTTTGAAGATAGATCCTGAGAAGGTTGAAGCTATACCTAGTTGGCCTACACCTGAGAATATCAGTGAGGTAAGATCATTTCATGGATTGGAAAGTTTTTACAAGAAGTTTATCTGAAATTTCAGTTCTATTTGTAATGCTACGACTGAGACAATGAGAGGAGACAAAAGAGAATTCAAATGGACACATGGAGATGATAAGAATTTTGAGACTTTGAAGCAGAAGGTTGTTGAATTACCTGTATTAGCCTTATCTGATTTCAATAAGGTATTTCAAGTTGAATGTGATGCAAGTGGAAGTGCAATAGGAGTTGTGTTGACTCAAGAAGATAAACCTGTTGCTTTCTTCAGTGAAAAGTTGAATGATGCTAAGAGGAAATATTATGTCTGATTAAGAATTCTATGTCATTTTTCAAGCCCTGAAGAAATGGAGACATTATTTGATACCGAGTGAATTTGTGTTGTATACTGATCATAAAGCTTTATAGTATTTGGGTAGTCATAATAAGTTGAATCAGAGACATGAAATGGGTAGAGTATTTGCAAAGTTTCACATTTGTGATAAAGCATAGAAGTGGAGTTTCTAACAGAGTTGTTGATGCATTGAGTAGAAGAAGATCTTTGTTGACTGAAATGAGAATTGAGGTTCTTGGTTTTAATGACATGAAGCATTTGTATGAAATTGATCTTGATTTTTCTGAGCAGTGGAGAATGTGCAGAGAACCTATTCCAAATCAATCAAGTAAGTACGAAGACTATTTCATTCAAGAAGATATGTTGTTCAAAAGTATTCAGTTGTGCATACCGAGAGGATCAATGAGAACTAATTTGATAAAGGAGAAACGTGGTAGTGGTTTGGCTGGACATTTTGGTATTGATAAAACATTGAGTTTGCTTAAAGAAAGGTATTTTTGGCCTCGGTTGGATAAGGATGTTCAGAAATTTGTGAAAAGTTGTGGAGTTTGTCAAGTTGCAAAAGGATTAAGTCAGAATGTTGGTTTGTATACACCGATTACTGTTCCTGAGAAACCTTAGAGTGATATCAACATGGATTTTGTTCTTCGCTTACTGAGGACAGCAAGAGGTAATGATTCCATATTTGTTGTTGTGGAGAGATTTTCTAAGATGACACATTTCATACCATGTAGAAAAACATCAGATGTGGTACATTTAGCAGATATTTTCTTTAAGGAGATTGTCAGATTGCATGGATTACTGAGGAGTATCATCTCTGACCAAGACAGTAAGTTTGTTAGCTATTTCTGGAAAACACTTAGGAAGAAGTTGGACACTGAGTTGAAGTATAGTTCTACATTTAATCCATAGACTGATGGACAAACAGAGGTTGTAAACCGAAGTTTGGGTAACTTGTTAAGATGCTTAGTTGGAGACACAGAGTAATTGGGATTTGATGTTAGCACAAGCAGAGTTTGCATATAACAGTTCAGTGAATAGAAGTACTGGAAAGACGCCTTTTGAGATTGTTCATGGCACACAACCGAGAGGTATATCAGACTTGAGAGACATTGCTGGAGAAGAGAAAATAAGTGTTGAAGCATAAAAGTTTGTTGAGTTCATGAAGACATTGCATGAGGAAGTGAAACATAAGTTGGAGCAAAGTTATCAGAAATACAAGGATAGTGCAGATAGATCAAGAAGACATAAAACTTTTGGAGTTGGTGATGCAGTTATGGCTCATTTGAAGAAAGACAGATTTCCTATTAGAACATATGGTAAATTGAAAATGAAGAAATTTGGTCCTTGCAAAATATTGAGAAGATGTGATAGTGGAAATGCTTATGAAGTGGAGTTACTTGATGACATGGATATATCACCTATATTCAATATTTCATATTTGTATGAGTATCATGAACCTGATGACGACGTGACAGTACCGAGTGATTATCCTAAGAAACAGATAGAGGAAGTTGAGCAAATTTTGAAATAGAGAGTTGGCAGAAGTACAAGAGGAAAGGAGTACATGGAGTATCTGATAAAATGGAAGAACAGACCGATTGAGGACTCATCTTGGATTTCTCAATCTGAGTTGGATTCAATTCAGGTTGGATCTGACACATGATTCGGGGAATCATTTCTTTTAACCCCAAGTGTTTGATGCAGGAGCATCTTGGGTTCTTTGGCAATCCTGATCAACCAAAAAATATGTTTGCTTTTGTTTTCTAGCTTGTTTGGAGAATGCTTGGTAAAGTGCTTGGTAACTGTTGTTGCTCGGTTACTTGTTTTGTCTTTCTTTACCGACGGGTCTCAGTGTATGTTGGTTGCTCGATGGTTTCTTTCACCAAGTTGTTTTTGTTGCTCGGTCAGCTTCTTACCGAGTCGTTGCTTTTGCTCAGTTGGTCTTCACCGAATTGTTCTTGTTGCTCGATCGGCTTCTTACCGAGTTGTTTATTTTGAAGTTGGATCTTCTGGCCGACCTCTGCATTTAATTTTCGTAGTGTAATTAATGTGGGATCTCTCATTGTGATAAGTGTGGACCTAAATTTGGGTCGTTGTTGTTTCCTATGTTGGATCTTTAAGATCTGAGTGCCGACCTCTTTGGTGGACTCTTGTATATATTTGGTTTATGTTCTTAGTTTTAGGATTAGTTTTTAGATAGAAGATTAAGGGTTGGCATATTTGGATGGCAGGTCTGTGACCTCGCATGTAATAAGATCATTCTGTAAACATCTAAATGTATATGGCCAAAATTGGGAAGGCCTTACAACCCGACATGTAATGAGTTTGATGAATTAATACAAAATATATGTTGTTTCTTCTCTCCCTTCTTGTGTTGTTGCTTCCGTGTTGTTCTGCAAGTTGGTTTGGATAGTTGGGAGTGCCTTGGGCCCCTGTTCTCCTTATCCTCCTTGCGTCATATGTGCGGGAAATGTGAGTAGATCTATTCCCAACTCTCTTGCTTTGTCAATTGTATGTCATGCCACATGCCTTCCATGACCGTCAAATACAAGAAGTGCCCTATTTGTGGGAGACACCGTCAGGGATGTTTCTTGCAAAGTGGTCCAACCAATTGATAAACAACTCCTTCGTCATCCATGCATGTTTTTGTATTGACATGCACGCCCCGGGTTCACAATTGACAATGTAATTTTTAATGTGTCTCTTTGCTTTGAACAAATAAAAACCGAATATACTCATACCAGCAGCACTCACACATGCAAGAACGTTGATCCATTCACTTCTTTTTGAGATTAGTTGTGGGACATTTTTGGCTCTCATACGTGCAATCACTCTCATACCACAGTTTCGTCCAGCTTGCACTCATGTTTCATCATAGTTCCATATTTTGCTAGACCCGTAGTGGTTGAGGTTGTACACAGTTTCCAGGTTGTCATAAAAACATGCTACAGCAGTAGGACAAACCATTATAGCTATGTCTATGTCCACACCTTCCGCTGTTCTAATACTCAAGTCCTTGTGGCGACATCTGAAACCCTGCCACCATGATCTTCCTGGCATTCTATTTGTAAAAGGGTTAACCCTTTTTGTAGTTATGTGGGCAACAATTTGTTGCAACTGAACTACTTGTAGGGCCCCTTTCTCTTAGTGATGGTAGTACCCATTAGACAGACCCTCAAACTGGAAGCAGGTATCTTCCACTTCTTTGTTGCACCCCTAAATGATATCTCACCTTTCTCAGCACTGCTAAGTGCAACATCCATGTCCTCAATTGTCCACCGTCTTATTGGAGTTGGACAGGTAGCATTAGTTGAGGCAACTTCTCCTCCATTGCCTTCTTTTGCATTCACATCTATTGCATTGATTATAGGAGCAGCAACAAAGACTTGTTGTGGATTGACAACGGGAGCATCAACGGGAATATGGTCTGCATTAACCTATGTATCAGTGAAATGTACTCCACAAGTCACTCTTATACTTGAACAAGCATTGTTTTTTGTTCTTGTCTTTTTCTTGCCATGCTTATAACTTAACCTGAAACGACTTTGTTTGAAGTAGATGATTATAAGACAAATGCATACAATCAATGTCATCTTAACAATGCATACAGATAATGTAAGCTCCATGACAAACAGTTCAATGAGCACAATGTAAGTAATCGTCCAGATTCTTAAAAACTATGTAATGCCAAGTAATGATTAAATCGACAATGTACACTATTTCTTTCCCATTTCCTCTAATTATTTCTTTCTATCACATTACATGCAATGATTTCAAGGTGAAATGATTGAAACATACATCTATCAGTGCAGAAAAATCATTACAGACACCTATTGAACAATAAAAAACCATGAGATATATGGTACTTCATGATGGGAGGATGGATTCCCTCACTTGTATGTGCAAAATAATGATTAACCAAAGAAACCACCATACTCAGAACGCAAAAATGAAGAAACTGTCCAGATTCATAAAACTTTTTCTTTCCCATTTCCTCTAATTATTCGTTTCTATCACATTACATGCAATGATTTCAAGGTGAAACAATTGAAACATACAACTATCAACGCAGGAAAATCTTTACAAACACTTATTAAATGATAAAAAACCGTGATATATTTGTTACTTCGCAATGGGACGATGCATTCCCTTGCACACAGAGAAACGAAATTGGCGGGAGCTTGAGTTTTCAGAATGTACAAAGAAGAAATGGTCAAGTTTAGGGTTCGTATTGGGTAGTAATAGGGTTACCCACGGGCGATTATGTGGTAGTCGGTGAGTTGCAAAAGTGTTAAGGGGTAAGGAGAGGTTCAAATGGGTCCTCTACAGGGTATAAATTAATGAGATTTCGATTAAAGCAAGGGACAATGTGATTTAATTAAAATGGCCCCTTAACCCCTTTTCCTACCAAGCAAGTGGATCCACATTAAAAACAACTTAGAATTTATTAATTGAATACATTACATAACTATGTCAGCATTATGGTGAGTTAGTTTTGCAATATATTCATTGAATACATTACAAAACTAAGTCATCAAAATGCTCACTTATTTTTGTAATGTATTCATTGAATACATTACAGAACTAAGAATTATGTTGCATTAGTTTTGTAATATATTCATTGAGAACATTACAAAACTACCTAAGTCAACACTGTGAAATATGAGACTATGAAACTTCCATGCATTAAAAATAACTTAAATACTGAAAAGTACATTTATTCATTGAATATATTACAAAACTAATTGTGCACTATGCAGAGATAGTTTTGTGATGTATTCATTGACAATATTACAAAACTAAGTGAGCTCACTGAAACATGAGACTACAAAAATTGCATGCATTAAAAACTTATAATTTAAAAGTATGTATCTATAGTGAGCAATACATTTATTCATTGAATACATTACAAAACTAAGGTTGCACTATGTTGACTTAGTTTTGCAATAGATTAGATCCTACAATAAGCTGTAAAAACACTAAATTTATTTTTATAGCAATAAATTTGTAAAAAAACAAACAGTAAGCATAGAAAAAACAAGTAATAAACATGAAATATACAAGATAGCCTACCAACCTGAACAAGAGCAGAGAATACACAAACTGCAGAGAATAAACCACTAACAGTTTGACAAAGAATTTAAATGAATTTTATGTGGCAATGTATCCTTCTTATACGAATTTGGTCATTGAAGTAAATGGTCATTTTGAAATTCAAATTGTGGTAGTAAAGCATCAATCAATTCATGCACAAGCAAGTGCATTAAAATAGTATCATACAATGGCTTCATGATTTCAAATTTGTAATTTTTTTGGTATTGTTTATTTTATGTTTGCATTGTTTGTTTTATCTCATTTGGGAAGCTTACGCCATTAGCTATTCATGAAGTACAAATTGCACTTGGATTAAATGCTTGAAGATGTCATAAAAAATTTGCTGAATGTGCACGAGTGTTATAAAAGTTATTATGCACCAATAAGTGTGCATGTCTGTAGTTGAAACTAAATATGAAATGCACCAATAGTTGTGCATGTATGTACATAAATTGAATATGAAATGTACATTAATAGATTATATTTTTCTTCTTGGACCAATCTATTAACTTTATAAATGTATGCATCCATTTTCTTTTAACCACAATGTAACTAACCTTTTTGGTGCAATTTGATGTGTAATAAAAACATAAGTGTACCAATAACCGTGCACTTTTAGTGTTTCCTTGATAGTGTAATGGTGAACGGTTATTGGGTGTGCAAGCTATTACTTTTTGGCATTTTTGTTTTGTAAGAAATGACTATCAAAAAAGCAGTTGGAGTGTATCTATGACAAAAGCATAACAGTTATTGGACCCCCTGTTGATTACTGGGTCTTTTCCCCAAATTGCTTAGATTTCTACACCATTTTCATAATAAGGATAAGGTGGAGATGTTAAAGATAGTATCAATCAAATCAAGCTGACCCTCTTCAATGGGATTACACGCAAAACTATTATAAGTTTTACACTGACATTTCTAATTATAAATAGCCTGTTCATTAGGACAACATAACAAATAAATCAGATAAATATAGGACTCCGCCCTGACATTAATGCACATAGTACAATAACCATATCTTCAAACTATCATACGCTACCAGCAGGTTTTCTGAACATCATGATAACAGCCAGGCGCTGCTTAAAGCTGATAACATACAAATTAGTTTTCATGGCCTTTACTCAGCTTCCAAATAGTAAAAGCATAGGCTAACGCACTGGCTGAGCATAAACCATATCAGGAGAGATGCATAGTTATAAACCAAATAACAATAACAATACATTAGTACTTGACCAAATAGAATTTAAGAAAACTAGGATCACTTATGGGGACAGAAGGTAATGAGATAATCAGCGGCAGAGCATGTAGCTATGCTGGTAGGATCATCATAAGCATAGCTGTAGGCCCTGGGACATGCATTTTTAAACACCCGAGAATAACTAGTAGGCCTGCACGTCTGAGGATTGCCGTATGACCCTGTGCAACAATATTGTGGCGTACTGAATGCAGAGCAGGCACTCTTGCAAGCCACAACCTCGCCCCTCTTGCTCTTCACCTGAAAGGAAAAACCCTGAGAGCTTAGTACTCAAGAATAATTAATACTAGCAACACCCCCTTTAGTTGCACTTATTACACAAGCAGTATTAGAAGAGTATCACCATCTTAGTAATTTATCTGGTATTGAAAATACTTTTTAGATTTGCTTAGCTTGCTTATTACTCCAATCCAATAGTAATCCCGACAGCTCGGTATTGAATAGCAATACATGCTTGAAATACATACAGAGAATCTTAAAGCATTATTTGCAAATAGTTTCAAAATGAAAGCCTGGGTATGAAATGAGATTTTAATAATCGATAAAGGAACCTTTCCCTTAGTTACATCAACTATTAATTATGAACTGTAAGCTATCTAAAGATAACAGCAGATGAGAATATTAATCCAATAGTCTAGAGTGGTTTGTGGAAATGGCTTAATATGTTGGCAGCACCGCTACACAAAACAAAACATCGAGTATGAGTAAGTTGGTCATTAGCCTACAACCAAGCTAAACGAGGGATGTAAAGATATAGAATTTAACCATGTCAGCAAAAATCTCAAGCGGAAGAAAGGATACTATCAATAAATTCTTCTCTACGTATGAGAACTGCCTCAAAACCCACATAGAAGCGAAGATGAAGATCAATAATATAAAATTCATCTTTTCTGATGCTGCCTTCAGAAAAGCTAAATTGACAAATAAAAAAATGCTGATAGCTAAATTGAACTCTGGCTCACATAAAATGACAAATAAAATGCTGATAGCTAAATTGAACTCTGGCTCACATTAGCTAAATTGTAAAACTGATAGCACGAAAATGGCATCAAAACTTGACCCAATCATCTCAAGAGGATCACACTAGTGGCACTTTTCTCGACTCCAAAACCTTAATCTAAATCATCTTCAAGATAATTTCAATGGGATAGTCACTACACCAATGACACCTTTCCTCACCCCAAAACCTGTATAGGATGAAGCTAAAAATGTTGATAGTTCGATTGAATACTAAGTCAGGTCAATTTTTCTTTGCATGGAAAATGGTTTTAAATGTTGATAGCATAATTGAATAGCAGCTCACATCAGCTCAAATGCAGTACTGTTAGATGGAGAACATGTGGAAGCGCATGAGCAATACTGTTAGATGGGCAGCATGAGGAAGAATGAGAATGAGTAATCATTTCACATCAACATTGTTTTGCCACAAGGCTTTAAATAAATAAGGGTGAAGCTTAAAATGAATCAAAATATTTAAGAAAAAAACTAATGCACCTTATATTTGTTGTAGTGTGTTTTTTTTGTTTTTATATTTTTATTTCCTGTATGATTAGTTGTTTCTTTGTTGTGATTTGTAAAATTAGATATTATGTATATTTTTAAGTATAAATATATCAACTACTAAACATCATAAACAAACACAAAATTGTAGTACATATCTTGATGCATATGTTTCGGTCTAATTTTTTTTGAATGGTTCTGAACAATTCCATGAAGACAACTGTTATGACGATATAGTTGATGCCTATAATCAAAAACAATATATACTAGCAGTCGTCCGCTTTTGTGCATGCAACAGTGAGCCAATAGGGGTTTGATTTTTCAAACAAATAAAATGGTTTGCATAAAAACAAGTCTGAAATTCCAAGAATTATTGGAAAATCCTGAACCATAAAATTCCCACCAGCTTATGAATGCAAAATTCTTTCAAATCTAGTTGCGCATGTAATCTTGCCCCAAAAATCCACTTTAAATTATTTGATTTAAAAAATACAAAATTGATAATGTTGAGATCAGATGATATCATATGAACAAGATAAACATATATAGGTTGATTAACAACATCATTATTCTATTAATAAATGTGAATGGTTTATTAACAAATCATGAAATCAAATCTTATTAAACAGAAATACATGATAATTTAAGAAATCAGAAATGTCAATCATACACAAAATCAATTTAATAAAATGTATACCCATCAACATGTACACAGCCAATTCTAAGGATTTGCAAAATATAAACAATGCCCCTAAAGAAACACTTTACTTATAGTAAAAAAAAAATTAAAATAAAACAGAAAAAAAATGTTCAGTGTTTCTATCTCTGCAAGAGATCACCGAGAAAAAGAAAATCAACAAACCAAGATCCCACGAAATGTTATGATTTTCTTTTTAAAGAAACCACAAGAAGAGCAAACACCTCATCGTTCCCACTCTTTACAGTGTGGGAAGGGCATAAATGAAATCCACCTCTACTCTCCACTCAAATGGAGTTTTTCTCTACAAGCAAGCTTGGTTGCTTATTCCTCCAACAATAAATAAATATAGATAGATTGTGAAGTATCAGAATTGAATGAGCATTTACACAAAGAACCAACAAAGGAAAAAGAAGAACAAAGAAGTACATGGCTTATGAGAGAAAATAGATTCATTGAAAATACTTACACAGGTCCCCATGCGGCTGCTTGGCTTATTTTGGCTAGCAGCCACTGCTCAATATTTTAAGGAGCATTTTGTGGAGCCGGTGACCCCATGAATACTAATTTTTCTGCTTATATTTCAGCAGCTTGAAATTAGTGAAGTATATGTAAAAATGGTAGTAAATTACAGACATAAATTTGGGAGGGAAAATGATAGAAATAAATGAAAAAAAAGAGGGAAAAATTTGTATGGAGCCACCTAGCATCTGTTTTAATATGCAGCTGCTGCTTATTTTGAGCCCCTCCTTTTTTTTGACAGCGTATTTTTTTTAATAAGCAGCAGCTGCTCCATGAAAATAGGAAAAGATTCCATATTTTCCTTTGCCCCTAATTAAAATATCACATGGGGACACTTGCATAGTTTATTATTAAGCGGAAAAGAGACTTAAGCAGCGGCATGGGGACATGGGGTAATGTAGAGATAGTCAATCCATGATTTTTGCATTCTTGAATTAGAAACTTATCGAAGCAATCTTATCTTTAGAGGTGCATTCAAATTAGAAACTTACCTAAGCAATCTTATCTATAAGGTGAAAATCAAAAACACAGAGAAGAAATAAAATCTCAATATATGATCGGAAAATAAAAAATAACGAGAAGGGCTGACAATTTTCCAGCAATATTTTTTCTTTTCTTTGCTCCCACAAATAACCTAACGGCTAAATAAGTATGCTGAAAATTTTGACAAAAAAAACAGATATACAAAACTAAAATGTGCAGCTACTAATCCTCTTCCTAATTCAAACATAAAAGTTCAACTTACAGACTCTTACATAATCATTACATAAAATATTATAAAAAAATATTTTTTTCCTTTTATTTATGTTAAACTTTTCACCTAAATTTTTTTTTAATTAACAATCACAAAACATTTAAAACACCTAATATATAACAACCATTTGACTGCATTCTTTTGCAGTACAAAAAAAACTAAAGAAACAAAGAAACTCCCTACCAAAATTAATACTGGAGATCCAACCTAAAAGAAATCAATAATCAGAATACAAACCTCACAAAAGAAACCGTAACGTCATATATACAACCTAAAAGTCGATTACTACACCTTTTAAAAAGGCTAGCAAAAACGGCAGAGAAGCGTGACTAACAATAACTAAAGAATTCCTTAACAAAATCAATAATAGAAAATTCAGTCTCACACATAAAGCACTATTATCACAAATATACAGACGACTTAAAGAGTTTGACTACTATTCTCTTTTTGAGGCTAGCAAAACCAAGGGGGCAGTATTGTGACAAACAAACAAAACCGGGGATTTCTTGCCAAAATCAAACCACACTAAGGAAGTGATGAAACTAGCATAAGAAAGGCACGACCTCAAAAGAATAAGAGCCCGATTTAAAAAGAAAGGTGTAAATTTGACTTAAATTAAATTTTTTAAGATTAAATCGACCTTGAAACAAAATTTAAGCAACCAAACAAAGATAGCCTGATTCAAATAAAAAATTTTAAAACATAACATGCTGATGGCAAGACCCCACAAGAAAAACAGAAGAAAGGCAAGATTACCAACAACAAAAAAGCAGTAAAAGCATATCCACCATTACTACGAAGCAATAATATCACCAATTTAGCTTGCCAGACCTTAGAACACTTTCACCTTGTACGTTTCCATGTGGGATACACATTATTTTGGAAGTGGCTGGAATGATTCTGGGAAAAAAATTCAAATTTGCAAAACATACAGCTTTTCATCTGATTTTTAGTGATTTAACAATAATGGAGATGTAGATCATGATTATCAAGTTGTATTTTGCAGATTTTAAAAGCTGCACGGTATGCCATTTTGTAGGAAGTTTAGCCGCTTCTCACTACTTCAATGAAATTGCTCGGTCGACATTTATAGCTAACAATCTTAATATGCCTTCTTTTTAAATCGTTTACCTTCTGCTAAGATGACTGTACATTTAAAAAACTGTACCAATGTTGTAAGCCCCTAGGTATGGAAGAAAATAAATAAATACAATTGACGTCCAACCATGTCCATCATGGACACCAATTTCATTAGGGTAACATTCATTTCTTAGTCTGGAAAGAAAAACTACAATATAAAAACAAATAGAGTTCGTAAAATAAGAATTGCGAAATTGAAACCCTAATGTTTACCTGAAGAGCAGGTGGGCAGCTCGCGTTCAAGTCGCTGATGCAGCCGGCATAAGTACACTTGCCCGTGCCTCGCCTGGGTGCAATAGCGAGGGGCAGGTTGTAGCCATCAACGAGGCTAACGTCGTAGAAGTCCAGGGCGCCCAGCGTGATCTCAGCTAGGGTTGCAGGTGGGGCACCGCCAGCGCCGTTGCAAAAGAGGCCGGAGCCACAGTCACCCGTGAGGCAGGAGCCCTTTCCTGTCCGGTCGAAGGAACAACCGTGCCGCCCCCACAACCGACCCGACCACCCAGCGGGTGCGGTGATGGACATGGCCCGGTGAGGGAGGAGACGCAAACCCCCCTTTGCCAGTATCGCTTGGCCTGCGCCCGGTTGTATGCCCGGCCATACTGCGTGCTTGCACTTGTTCACAAGGGTAAATGTGGTTGCACTGACACAAACATTACCGCCACCTGTTCACCATCAAACAAATTAGTAAAAACACCGTTACGTACACTGCTCATAAGACAATAATACATTCTGAAGAAAGAAGGGAATATCAGGCACAGGGCAGGCATTTGCAGTAGTATTGGCCCCTGAAGTATTATATCCAAAAGTAAATGCAATCTGCAGAAGTGATAATTAGGGGACTCCGTAAAAAGAAGAACTGCAAGGTTCCATTCCATTCATTTATAATCACTTCGAAATAGAATCATTTTGGGTGGTGGGGAGGGGCAGGGAAGATGGAAAGCCGAGGACAGTCGCATCTGTTGAAATTTCGTTAAGTCTGTCTTAAAAGTTTGAAGTTATGTTAGGATCGGTAGATTTACCCGATGAATCATTACAGACGTCATGTTCGTAACTGCCTTAGAAGCCATAAAACCTGTACCTGATTTGCAGGGTAGACCTTGAAACTAATCCCGTAAAGCACGGGATTATACAGGTGTTTAATGCGATTTGTTTTTTTTAAATTCTAAATGGTTTAATTTTAATTTTTCAAAATTAATAATAATTTGTAAATAATCTAAAAATATAATTTAAAATTCATATAAACCAATTTTAATAGTTTTGAATAAAAAGTGAACAATTAATGCAACACCCGGAAAAAAAACTGATTTAATAATTTTATATTAGAAATAATACACAATATTTTCTAAAAAAAATTATAATTACAATATATTATAAAAACTTTACAATTATTGTTCTTTATATGTTATTTGTCATTAAATATTGTACGTTGCTGTTTCTGAAAAAGATTGTGTTATCAATAATCATCAGAATGAGAGTTGAAGTATGATGCTTTGATGGAAAAAAAAAAGAACACGCAATTGTTTCCAAAAATAAAAACATACAATTCTCTATACTGTAAAAACCTACCATCTTTATTTAGCCAGTAAACTTGAACAATCACATTTCCGACAACAATTATATACAATATTCATTATCATACAAAATAAATTATGAGCGAGGCTGCTACTGCTGTATTGTATTTCTAGATGCACAGGCTTATAATAAAAGTGCATTTAAAAAAAATCAATTCTATACGAAGTGTAGAGAAGCTGGGTTACATCACAATAGGTAGTATCTTTCCTTCTGGCTAAACAATATTTCTAAACGGGCACATCAAACTAAAGAAATACTTTTAAATTTTCACAACAGGGAAAGTAAATGATGTCATTTCTTTGCTGGAGACCACAAAGCAAAACAATATTTTCAAATAGCCAATCTTATTACAACTTTAGTACATTCATACTTCAGTCAAAGTAAATATATAATGAAAGCAACAGAGCAAACTAATATTTTCCAGAAACGTGAAATCTAATAGATCTTGCTGGACACAAGAAACCAGACAAATAATGTAACAGTTTCAGTGCTAAAGGAGATATCTAAGTTCTTTCTGGATACGACAATGCAACAAAATCATTTCAAACTGAGTAAATACCTTTTTTGGTGCTTCTGCGATAAATAGCAGCACTCCGATTACATAAACAACAATCTTTTTAAGCTAACTGTTTTTAACTTTTCATTTCCTAAATCACTACTAATTTTTAGTTGAATCTAAAAAGAAACACTGATGTTCTTAAATCTTTATATGATACAGAGCAAATTCTTACGTTATATCCCTAATTCACAAGGAAAGTCGACAAATTTTCGGAAAGAAGAACTAATATAAATAACTGCGGCAGAGATAAGAATGTTAATAAAAAAAACACATTTTTTTGAAACAAAACAGTAGATCTAGAATTTTTTTGAAAAAATAAAACAATTTTTTTCAGATATTATAAAATATAAACTGAAATTTTGATTCAGAAATTTTCACAATATTTTTCTAAAATACTGTAATCTAGAATTTGATTTAAAAAAAATCATACACAGTATAATCCAGAAAACGATCTCAATCATCGCTACGGACTGTAAAAATATGATAAACTTAACTTTACTGCAATCTAATTAAATCAACTGTGCTCCTTGAAAATACACCTTAAAACGAAAAGTTATTAGCGTGGAGTTTCTGGATTTAATTCTGTATGAAACTCCTTACAAGATCAAATCTACAAATTCCAAACAAACTTTTTAAACTACCAAAAAATTATACTTCATCCCGCAAAATACAAAATACTAACTGTGAGACTTAGTTCCTTAAAATAATCCTACATAAAGTTCTCAAACCTAAAAAGTAGAGAAGAACTGCAGCAAAATCAACATGGAGCTTTCTCATTTCGAGAAGAGTAAAACCACAGAACAACTCAAAAATCAAGACATTTGAAGTTGCAGCAAAATTTGCAAATCCTGCAATCCTACACGAACTTCTCTTACCAGAAAACCAAGAAAAACAGAGAAGTAATGCTTATTCATTTCGTGAAGGAAAAAAACACAAAACAGCTTTAAAATGCAAGAGATTTGAAGTTTGCAGCAAAATCTGCAAATCCTGTAATCCTACATAAAGTTCTCATACCAGGAAAACAGAGAAAAAATGCAGCAAAAAAAAACATGAAGCCTCCTCATTTCGCTAAGAGAAAAAACACATAAAAACTCAAAAAATCCAAGAGATTCGAAGTTGCAGCAAAATTTGCAAATCCTGTAAACTTACCAGAACAGTAGAGAACAAATGCAGCAAAAATAACAAAAAGCATTCTCATTGCGCGAAGAGAAAAAGCACAGAACAACTCAAAAATGTAAGATCTTCTGAGTTGCAGCAAAATTTGCAAATCTGTTAACGTGAATGGCGCATATTTTAAGAGAGGAATGACTCGAAGATACCTTTAAAACTGATGGTTGGAAGGAGGGAAAGAAAAGTTGAAAGAAGGTACAGAGATTAAGCCCGCACGGTTCTCACTGCTGCCGCGCACCAAAGCTCCAAGGCAGAGGAAGTGACAGACGGGCTGACTGCGCTGAGGGCACTGCAGCCAAGAAATTTGTAGTACAGGCGGGGTCGGTTGGCAAAATGGCGTCGGTGTATTGGGCGGGGCCCCAAAAGACTTTTATAGGTACCTGGTACGACACATTAAAGCATAAATTTGTGCGGGACTTTGCCTTTACAATGAACACAAAAGTTAATTCGAAATTTTAGTTAAAAATTTAGTTGTGAAGAGTTAATTTTATTGGCCCACATGGGCACACGGAATTTGGTTACAGTCATCATCTTGATTGTTTGGAGATGTTTTCTAAACTCCATTGTTTATTGTATCGAGGGGAATTTAAAATTTGAATGTATGTAAACGAGAAGGGACATGATTTCGGTTTTGAACGTTGAAGCGGCAAATTTGCAGAAAATGATTCGTACGGGTGGAATTTGAGATGGGAGAGGTGTTTGGCCTTTTCAAAAGGGAATGCCTACATAGCCAAGGTCCCTTCCCTACAAGGGATTAGGTCAGAGTTTAGGGATATTTTAAAGGGGTTTTCTAATGAATGGTTTATAAGGTATAACACTTGCGGAAGGTCCTCCTATCTTTCCACTGCTCCACGCCCCACCCCAATCCCATAGGGCCCGTTTGGTGTCAAGCATTAACTTGGAATAAGCATTAGTTAATGCTAGAATAATTTAATTATCTGTTTGGAGCATTTTTTGAATTCTAGAATTAAAAAACTAATCCCCATTTTAGGGCTTATGCTTGCATTAGTTAATTCTAAAAAAAAGCTGGAATTCATTTCTTATTCGAGAATAAGAAATTTATGGATTCAAAATTTATTTATTTTTATTAATTTATTTTTTTTTTTAAAAATTTTGAAATCTTTTTTTAATTTAATTTTTTTTTTTAAGTGTAAGTTTGTATATATATACACGTGTGTATATATATACATGTGTGTATATATACACAC
>MU223499.1:65635-80596 GCA_018584345.1 Thuja plicata
TCTCTCACACACACACACACACACACACACATGCACACGCACACACATATTTTTTCCCTTTCTACTTATCTCTATCTCCCCTCCCCCTCTCCCTCCCTCCCTTCTTCTCTCCTTTCTTAATTTCTCTTTATCTCATTCTCTTTGTCTCCCTCGAGCTTTATACCTATCTCTCTCTCTCTCCCTATCACTCTCCCTTATCTTTCTACCTCTGTATATATTACACTCTCCTCTCTACCACAAGATCTATACACATCTTTTACCTCTCTCCCAATTTGTCTCCTCATTCCTATCTCTCTACATAAATCCCCCTCACTCCCTCTGCCTTTATTTCTCTACATACCTCTCCTTCCCTCTTCCCCCCTGAGCTCTACCCCCTTCTATCTCTACTTATATCTGTTAGTATTAATAGGTCCAAGATTACTAAGAGGGGAGGGGAGGATGGGGTGAATCAATAATCTAACAATTTGAACTATTCAATAACTTGCATCAATAAACATCCATTGCATGAATAAATAAACCAATGAAGATAATGTTAGGATTGGATAATACTAAGAGGGGGGTGAATCAGTATTATAGTACTTAATTAAATTCTTCAACCATTTAAATATCAACCATAAACTTGCAGTAAAGAAAAGAACATAAGCAAATGACACAATACTCATAACACCATATTTTATTTTCGGAGAAACCCTGGCCAAGGGAAAACCCCGGTGGGGATGGTACCCACAAGCATGTATTAAAGTATAATGTCCCTTTAAGGAGACCTAGCCCTATTAGGAGCTGAATATTACATAGTACATTTCCTTGTTAGAGGAATAACAACCATGTTAAAGGTTCACAACACCCTATTAGGGGCCAATTGAGCTTACAACTCTTACAATATAACTCAGGTTACAAAGTGTTCTCATTCATGAACAAAAACAAGCAACACTGGTGCTTAGATAGTTCCTTTATAGTTCTTCAATGATTTGTGCTCTTCTATTCGCTCAACAACTTATCCAACTGTCCAACTAACACACTCAATCTTTATCAAAAAGATCTTACATATATATCTCAAAACTTTAGAAAGTCGGCTCTCAATATGAATATTACAAATATTACTAAGTCGACCTTCAGTACAAAATACATTTAATATAGTAAACACTAAATTCATAGTCGGTGCTCTTCCATAGTCAATGTGGAGGTTATCAACAACCAAAATACAACTTTGATTGTATGGAGTCCAAGTCATACTCCCTCAATCTTCGCTACTGTCAAACTTCTTTGTTTCGTTGTTTTGTTGTAGTCTGTTTGTCTTCAATTCTATCTAACTCACCGTAGACTCAACCAAAACAAAATTGATCTTAGGTGGAGGTCATACATACCCTATATTGTCTTCCTCTAAGCTCTATTTCCCTAAATCATCGATCTCGATCTTCAACATCCAAAATACTTATGTATCTCTGCTTTTGCACTTAGTCTATTTCTGAATCACCAAAACTTATCTTTTCTAGAATCGGTCTGAAACCTAGATGTGTTGCCGTAAATGACAACCAAAAAGTAAATCACATTTACACAAAATTGATTACTTTCCAACAATCTCTCCCTTTGGCATTGATGACAACACTTGTCAAAAAAATAAATAAGTGTTCCAACAAATTTGTCTCCTCTATAATCTTTCTTCTTCTTTTTTGCTTTTTTTTTTCTTTTCCTTTCTTCTCTATATAATATTTTTTTTTTCTTCTCTTCTCCCCCTTTGAAAACAATGACAAAGGTGCATATACAACAAAAGTTTTTAATTCTTGCTCACTAGTTTCAAAATATCCTGAAAGGAATCTTCCAAGATCTTCACTTCTGCAGTCCATGTTTTGAACAAAATTTGGCTAATGTGAATTAAGCCATTCAGTGCAAATGATGTGGTCTTAGCTTCTTTTAAGTCTGTGGGAAAAGATTTATCTAGTGAATCTGTCACTTTCTCCAAGTCTGAGAGATGAACCTCAAGTATTGATAACTTAGGAGTGATAAAGCTTTTCAGCAAGTTTAATCTTGTCAATACTCTCCCTTTCTCATTATCCAGTACACTGAGTTTAGCCAAAATCCTTGTGACTTCTTTTTCTAGCTCTGTTGTGGATTGTGAAGATGTTTCACAACCATCCATCATACTGTTTAGAGTTGCCCTCTCTTTGGCAATAATATCTTCTACATTTTGAATATGCCTTATTGGATTCATGCAATAACTGAACAATCTTCTCCCATGTCCAATGCAGCTTCTTGCATTTGTCAAGAAAGTCTTCACAATGCCTAAATCCCATATTATAGATTTTCAGACTGTTGTTAGCTTCTTCTCTGAGTAGGTCTTCTCTACCTTTTCTTCTGCTATCTTCAGTAGGTTCTTATAGTGCCCATCAAATTCATCAAGTGTGATTCTTAGAATCTCAATGTCATCTTTATTTAGGAAAACAATAGGTGTTGGAAGCAATTTGTTTACGATATCAATTTCTCTTGTGATTACTTTTGCCTTCTTGTCTCCTTTCTATTTTGATCTTTCCTTTGCTTTGTTCAAAGCAGTAAATGCCAATTTTACTAGTTCTAGTTCATCCATGCTGTCAACATTTACATCACTGCTTGCCAAAAATGAAATGGATGATGTGTTTACCTCTTTATTTTCATCCTATTTCTAATCTGTCTTATTTTCTTCTTCCTTCTGCTCTTCTTCCTTCTTTTGTTCCTCTTCCATTTTTTGTTCGTTTTCCTTCTTCTGTTCTGCCTCATCTGCCACAGAAGTATCCATATTCCCTGAAAAAGGGTCCTTCTCATCTTGAGAGGTGTCAAGAGTTACTGCTACACCAGAAACATAGAAATCTGGTGGTGGATCTACTTCTCTCTTCTCAGTAGATGACTCTGTTGCCTCAGATCTCTCACCTAGTCCCAATTGTGTGGGCGATGTGGTCTTAGGAGGTGAGGGCTTGTTAGAAGTAGTACTCATCAGTATATTCTCTAGTACCTTCTGAGTTTCCTTAGTGACTTCATCATATTTCCTCGCCATGATTTTCAATAATCTCACCTTGGTCCTTAGTAGAGGTTTTAGTTCCTTGTATATTCTGTCCCTTTCTTGAATTGATATCACAGGCAACATGTTATCTATTTATTGGTTTCTGATTGTATCATCTTCAATTTGTGCAACATGTTTTCTTATCTCCAATCTCTCATATAGGTCTATGGGTATGCTTCCTTCAATTTCTAATAGTGTCTTCTTGAAAGTAAGTAGGTGCTCTATCACAATGTCCTCAATTTTAAGTTTGTCTGCTTCTTTATACCTGTTATAGTATTTATCAATTGTAACCAATTGGCCTTCCTCTAATGCTCTCTTCTCTAGCATCTTCAAGTCAGGTTTCCAAATGTGTTTTTCTAGTTTCTTCTCTTCTCATGTTGTGCTCTACTCTTTAGGTGATGTATGCATGATTTATCTTGTTACTCTAGAAGTGATATTCTCAGCTTGTGTTGTTTGTTGTTGAGGAGGAGGTGGACTATCTACCATGATTACCTCAGGAGTGGGAGGGGTCGTAGTACTTCCACTTGCAGGTCCAAGTGACCTTTCTGTCATCTTCTTTTTGACTTCTTTAAGTTCCTCTTTTGTCAGTCATGCTTTAAATTCTCATTCATGTACAAGATTTTCTATCTTTCTCTTCCTCAGACCTCTAGTTTGTTCTTCTCTCACTTTTGTTGAATTTTCTTCATAAGTTCCCCATCTTTCCTCGGTTGTATCAATTTCTGATGCAATGACATGTTCTACTTGCATAGTAAGTACTTCATAACTCACTTCATAACCCATGGGATAATACCATTTCTTCCTGGGTATGACTGCTTCAAAACATACACAATCAGTTTCAACCATGAAACATATTGTATCTTTGTATTTTTCAACAATGTCTTCATGTATTATGTACCTTGTCTTCTTCTGTCTCTGTAGTATCTTGATCATACCAAATAATTCTCCGTCAACCCAAGTAGCATTTTGTCTTTTGTAGCTCTGTGAAATCAATATGCCAGTGGGTACTCCAGACTTCCAACCACTAGGATGTAAACCAGGAAACTTGTGCTCAATATGAATGAACATTCTCAAGGAATTGTTGTGCCAGAACTTTGCATAGATTATACTGTACATTTTCTTTCACCATTCTCCATGCCATCATTATGACTCTAGCGGATACTGAATTAGGTCTGCTACTACTGTAGTAGAAAGTGTACCCAAGTATCATCGCAATCAATATTACATCTTGCTAAAAGATGTCATTTACTGTCATTTCATGTCTGTCCCATTTGGAACGAGTTAGGGTTTCAACTTCTTTCTTCAAATGTTTCTCCGCAATAAAAATGACTCCAGTGTTGTCCAATCTAGTGATTTCATGGATTAGGTCACTACAAATCTTCATAGGTTGATCACCAATCTAGATAAATTGGTCATGAACCCTACTTAACAGTATATTGAACCATTCATCTTCATCGAATTCGCATAAATCCAAAATTTTCATTATGCTCAGTTGATTAATATGTTTGTATTCTTCTCTCATGACTCCATTGTCAGTCATATACTCCATCTGAATTAATATATCATCAATTCCCAGTATGTCATACTTACAATGTATGTAAGCCCTAATATCTTCTATGTGTAACACGTCGTATGGGGTTTGGGAAAAAGCTGCCTCTGGATCCTTTACGCATGATTTGAATGGATGTTTCTTAAACTTATACCTAGTTCTATCTGTAACATCAAAAATAATAGGCGCATCCATGGCTAGATGATGTAAAATACCTTTCTTTCGCTGAATTATGAGTTTATCCTTCAATCGATCACGCATGGCCAATGTAGAATAATCTAAACTTCTTTGCTCTCTGATTTCCTTAGCTCACTCTTCATCAAATGGTAAAGAGATAAGTCATTAAGTGGTGCTTTATATAAGTTAAGTTATGAATTTTACTTTTACTTAAAACTGTCCAGTCGGCTGTTAGATCTCACGAACAAAATATGTGTTTCAGCTGATGTTGTGCTCTTAGATGTGTACTTCATGATGTCAGCCAAGCTTATACCCAAGATTGCACGAGCTCAATCCACAAATTTTGGGGCAGGATATATTCTGTTGTCTGTATCCAATTCTCCCCCTAAGGCCATGATCAACCAATTAGGTTGATTATGTATTGCTACCATCAGGCAAAGATCCAGTAGCCTCTACTGACTCTCCCTGAAGTAATGTCTCACTAGTTTCTTTGATCTTCCATATCTTACCACTGTTGCTAGCTTCTACCTTCTTGAAACAACTTTCAAAATCACTCTTCAAATCTATAACACTCTTACCAATATCATTTTCATTCTTCTGTGAATTCATAGGAGGTGGTACTCTTTTGTTGTCTAATCTAGTATACCTGCAAAATTTCACTATATGTCCTGGATTATTGCATTTATAACATATAGGAGGTCTTCTTTCCTGATTGACTTGCAGCTTACAGTACTTCACAATGTGTCCAATGTTATTACATTTGTAGCATGTAGGTTTCACTTTAGATTCTCTTCCATTGTCTTGTCTATATCTTGATTGATTAGGTTTTCTATATTCTGATTTCTTGTGCCCATATCCATTACAATTAAAACAATAAACATAAAAAGTTATAAAAGGGGAATTACCTCTGCATTCTCTCTTCATGTGTCCAAATTTGTTACAGCCAAAGCATCTACCTCTAAAGGGTCTGATATGTTCTTCAAGCTCTTTAATAGAATGTTTCTCAGTATCAATCTTCTCATTTGATTTCTCTTCCTAATTCTTTGAACATTCAGCTTCATTGAAGCCAATACTAGTCATATCACCCTTAGGTTTCTGTTTGTCTCTTTGTTCATCAATCAAATCACTGCTGGTGTGAATTTTTTCAATGTGTTTCTTTGCTTCAACAAGTTCACCTTTTAGAATCTGATTGTATTTCTCCATTTCTAGATACTTGTTCTTGTAGTTGTCAGCCTCATTCTTCATCTGATCTAATGCACTGTTCAAAGCTTCTTCAACTTTCTTCTTTGCATCCTTCTATACCTATATTTCTTTAGCCATAGTCTCATTTTAAAGTTTCAAAGTTTCATTATCTTCTTTTAGTTGCTTCACCTTATCTGAACTATCTTCATCTGAATCCTCTTTTATCTGAACCACAAGATCTTGTCTTTGATTTCTGGAAAGCTCAAGTTCATCTTTGAGTTTCTTTATAAATTTCTCAGCTCTTCGCATGTTGAATCTCAATTATCCATTCTCTGCTTTTTCTTTATCAAGGTCTTCAAGTGTAGCATCAAAGTTTTCTTACAAACTGTCCAAATCCATTCTGATCTCCCCCAATTTGTTAGACTTTCTCTCCAAGGGCCAAGAGCTCTGATACCAATTGTTAGGATTGGATAATACTGAGAGGGGGGTGAATCAGTATTATAGTACTTAATTAAATTCTTCAACCATTTAAATATCAACCATAAACTTGTAGTAAAGAAAAGAACATAAGTAAATGACACAATACTCATAACACCATATTTTGGTTTCGAGGAAACCCTGGCCAAGGGAAAACCCCGGTGGGGATGGTACCCACAAGCATGTACTAAAGTATAATGTCCCTGTAAGGAGACCTAGCCCTGTTAGGAGCTAAATATTATATAGTACATTTCCTTGTTAGAGGAATAACAACCCTGTTAAAGGTTCACAACACCCTGTTAGGGGCCAACTGAGCTTACAACTCTTACAATATAATTCAGGTTACAAAGTGTTCTCAATCATGAACAAAAACAAGGAACAATGGTTCTTAGATAGTTCCTTTATAGTTCTTCAATGATCTCTGCCATTCTTTGCTCTGCTATTCACTCAACAACTTATCCAACTGTCCAACTAACACACTCAATATTTATCAAAAAGATCTTACATATATATCTCACAACTTTACAAAGTCGGCTCTCAATATGAATATTATAAATATTACTAAGTCGACCTTCAATATAGAATACATTTAATATAGTAAACATGAATGCATAGTCGGGGCCCTTGCATAGTCAATGTGGAGGTTATCAACAACCAAAATACAACTTCGATTGTCTGGAGTCCAAGTCATACTCCCTCAATCTTTGCTACTGTCAAACTGCTCTGTTTCGATGTTCTATTGTAGTTTGTTTGTCTTCAATTCTGTCTAACTCACCGTAGACTCAACCAAAAAAAAAGATCTTAGGTGGAGGTTATACATACCTCATATTGTCTTCCTCTAAGCTCGCTTTCCCTAAATCATCAATCTTGATATTCGACATCCAAAACACTTATGTATCTCTGCTTCTGCACTTAGTCAATTTCTGAATCACCAAAACTTATCTTTTCTGGAATCGGTCTGAAACCCAGATGTGTTTCCATAAATGACAACCAAAAAGTAAATCACATTTACACAAAATTGATTACTTGCCAACAGATAAACAATCACAATGATGCAACACAATAACACTGCTATTTTTCTCGTGGAAACCCAACTGGGAAAAACCACGTGTGGGGATGACACCCAAAAAATGATTTTTCACTCTTTTAAAGTGTGCCTAGTTAAGAGATTAGGCCTATTAGGAGCTTACAAAGTGCCCGGTTAAGAGCAAAAACATATTAGGAGTCACTTGTTCAAGGGATTTACCTCTAGCCCTGTTAGGAGCATTATCTTGTTAGGAGTAACCTTGTTAAGGGATTTAAAACCCTAATCAAAGAGTCACCTAGTTAAAAGGATTTACAATTCATACCTATTAGCATCTACCCGGTTAAGGTATTTTCTTGCATAAACTATTAGGAATCAACAAGTGAAAGTGATCTGAAAAGAATAGCACTCCCTTGCTAGGATAGGTCTAGTTCAAGCTCAATCTCTGCTTAACATGCAGACAATCCTCTCTCTTCTCTCTTCTCTCGACCACAACCACTTCATCCATGATCTACACTAGTACATTTCATCATTTTACACATATACACTACAAGTTCATTAGGAAAATTAACCGCCTTACAAAAATGTTTTACAATCTTTCCTGCTCAATTCTTAAGCCCTAAAGCGTAATACCAATCTAGAAATTTTCCAACAAATGTAGGTCGGCCTTCAAATCCGTCGCACATCAATTTGACAAAGAAAAGTCAAACCACAACACACTTTCTAGTGTTCTTGTACAACTTCATGAAATTTGATCATAATGATCATAGAAATACCAACTCATCAATCCACATCAATCTGCAACGTCACTACAATCCTTGGAATGCATAACCACTTGTCACAACATGATGCATCATCATCAGTTGAGGATCTGATTGATTATTCTAAGAACTTTTAATTTTCACTAATGATCTTTTGTTCATTGAAACTTGGTCTTTCGATCACCAAAACATGATGTGGTCGCAACAACAACCTCATAACATATTCAAGATAACATATCCTGAACCACAACACTTGAATCCAAACCTACTTGACACAATCATCAAATCATTCCTCCTTGGCGTCATCATGTTCTTCCTCTTGAAAAATCAACCTTCATTCATTCATAACTCACACCATACATATGATAAACATGTGCGGTCATAGATATCGCATGTAGAGACATCACTTGGTATTTATTTACGATCACGCACGCTAACTCTTACCACAGCTCTAGCTTCAACCTATCAAACATACATCAACATGACATTCTCACTGTCAACCAACAAACACTAAGTTGACATCAATGAAAACATCATAAATGATCAACATATCATCATATATGCATCAAACACATACCATGGCATACTCAATTGTATATCTACATTAGTTATGCCAACAATCTCCCCCTTTGGCATTGATGGCAACACCAACAATACCAAGCAAACTAAATACCAAAAATGTTCCCCCTTGGCTGATACATCCTTGTAGTTCTTTGTTCTTGATCTCTGGTTCTCTCATCCTTTACTGAGTCTTCTCCCCCTTTGACAACATTGACAAAGGCCCAATATGCCCAATGCATCATCTGCTGCAACTATCTTCATTTGTTTCTGATTGCTCCCTCTAAGGATTAGTCCCTTGAACATCAATCCACAGTGAAATATGTTACAATAAATCCACTAGATTGATGCACTAACATCTTAGTTTTGTTTAGGTAGGGGAATAACCCCTAGCTTAGCTAGAAAGCTACTTAAAAGTATCCTTAGGTAGTGACTTTGTGAAGATATCTGCTATCTACTCCTTTGTTGGTACATATTCCAACTTCAACTCCTCCTACACTTTCTCTCTCAGAAAATGATACTTAATTGCAATTTGCTTCGTCTTGGAATGCATTAATGGATTCTTGGAAATATTTATTGCACTTGTATTGTCACAAAAGATAGTTACCGGTTCAGTCATCTTTTCTTTGATACCTTCAAGAATCTACTTCATCAATGCAATTTGTGTATAATTTATAGCTACTGCTACATATTCTACTTCTACAGAGTATTGTGAGATACAACTTTGCTTCTTTCTTGTCCAAGATACAAGCCTTCCACCTAGAAAGAATGCACCACCACTTTTACTCTTTCTATCATCAACATTTCTTGCCCAATCAACATCAATAAACACACTCAAAGAGAAATCACCATCATGAGCATACCAAAGACCATAGTCAATTGTCCCTTTCAAATACTTGAATATCCTCTTAGTTGCAACCATATGAGATTCCTTAGGATTTTCTTGAAATCTGGCCACTATTCCAACCACTTGAGCAATATATGGTTTGCTATGAACAACATATTGCAACTTACCAATCATAGATCTGTACAAAGTAGCATCTACTGCATCAGATTCATCATCCTTAGACAATTTATATCTTGTTACCATGGGGGTTCCAATTGGTTTGGATTCATCCATACCAAAAGTCTTGAGTACTTATTTCACATATTTGGATTGACTGATATATATATATACACCATTCTTTAGTTGTGAAACCTGCAATCCAATAAAGAATTTGATCTCCCCAATCATTAACATTTTAAACTCGTTCATTTCTTCAGCAAATGCCAAACTCATCTCAACATTTTCTCCAAAGATTATATCATCAACAAATACTTGAGCTAACAACAACTTATCTCCTTCAACTTTTAGGTACACATTACTATCATCACTTGTTCTATTAAAACCAATCTGAATAAGATAAGAATGTAATCTTTCATACCATGTCCTTGGGGCCTGTTTCAGTCCATATAGTGTTGGAAAGTTGACACTCAGGGTGTATATGACTTATTTTGTGTTGTCATTATGGCAACAAAGTCATATGAAGTTTTGTCAAGTAAACTTGGAAGATAAAATGGCTAAGTATAGAAGACAAAACATAACAGAGATATGCAGTTGATCAGAGCACTAGTGCACGTGCGTAAGATCGAATTAGGATATGTGTGTTCATACTTAAGCTCTATGATATGTTGTTTAGCTTACCCTATACACACATGGTATGAAATGATAGTATGAAGAAGTTACAGGAAGATTAAGTGCACTAACAGTTTAGAAAACAAAGTATGGAACCGACCTCAGTTTTTGGATTAACGTATAATAATTTGTTTTGTAAAGGCTATGTGCCTATTGTAATAAGTTTATAATTATGTCTTAAACATTATTGTAAACACGCTTAAGATAATTTGTTTGGAAGCGTTGCGTATGTTGTTTTTGGGCCGACTAAGGTCTTGTTTTCAGTCGTGTCTATTCAGGCATGTATATATATTTGACATGCACTTTTGTATTAAGTGTGTTATCAAAAAAGAAGTAGAGAATATACTCAGAAGATCAATATGAGAAAACTAGTATGAAGTAGAAGTCTACAAGAGATTAAAGCATCAACGCAAAAATAGAACTGATCAGGCAACAATGTCATTACAACAGTTCATTTTGATAGTGTATATCAGTTATTTGAAGGTTGTAGCCTTCATCTTATTGAGTAGTGAGCTCTGGCAGTGAGCCAACCACCTCTAACAAGGTTTTGTAAAGACTCCTAATAGGGTCATTGTACTTGAATTGTAAAGACTGCTCCTAACATGGCAAAGGAACTTTAACAGGTTCATTATACTAGTACAATCATTTGTGGGTACTAATTCCCACTAGGGCTTTCCTCTGATCAAGGTTTCCCCATAATCATATCTTGTGTTATGTGTTGTTCTTCATTTGATATCTATTTGATTCTAGCTTAAAGTTACTGAATTATAATTAATGGACAAACACTGATTCACCCCCCCCCCTCTCAGCTCTCAGTGTTTCTAACATATAGTGCCTTTTGTAGCTTGCATACCATGTCTGTGTCCTTTGTCAATGAAAAACCATCAGGTTATTCTATGTAGACCTCTTCTTCAAGAATTTCATTCAAGAAAGCTGACTTGACATCCATTTAAAAAACTTTGAATTTCTTATAAGAAGCATAAGAAATTATAATTCTTACCCCTTCTAATCATGCCACTGGAGCAAAAGCCTCTCCATAGTCTAGTTCTTCTTCTTGTGCATAACCCTTACATACAAGCCTTGCCTTATTTCTGGTCACATCTCCATCTTCATTCAATTTGTTCCCGAAAACTCATTTGGTACCAATCACATTTTTATCTATAGGTCTAGGACAAGTGGCCATGTATCATTCTTCTCAATTTGATCCAATCATCATCCTCGATTGATTTCTTCATTGTCTTGTGCTCATACTTGGAAATCAAACAAGTACGTTCTCTTAGCTTTCTTCTTGTTAGAACACCTGCATTCTTATCACCTATAATATGATCACTAGAGTGGTTCATCTTCACACGCCTAGGTATCACCGGTTCATGTATAGGAGCTTCTTCTTATGCCAGTTGAATCACTTCTTCCACATTGTTTTGTTATGTTGGTTCATGCACTTATGTTTCAATATAGACAATCTCTTGATCAGCCTCTGTCACTTGCTTGCTTGAATCACTAGATTTCTCAGGGTATTCTTCCACCTTTACATTTTCACTCTCAATAATTTTGTTAGTTCTCTTATTGAAACACTTATATGTTTTTCTTTTAGTAGAATAACCCAAGAAAATACCTTCATCACTTTTAGGATCAAACTCACCAATGAAATCATCCCTCTTAACGTAACATCTATTGTTAAAGACTTTGAAATATTTAACATTAGGTGATTGACCATACCATAGCTCATAAGGTGTCTTATCAGTTCCTTTCTTTACTAGCACTTGGTTTAGTGTGTAGACAACAGTACTAATTGCTTCTTTCCAATACATTTTCAGTACTTCACCTTGAATCAAAAAAATCCTTGCGACATTCAATATGGTTCTATTCTTCCTCTCTGCAACACCATTTGTTGTGGAGTCCTTGGTGCAAACATTTGTCTCTTGATTCCATTATCTTCACAGTACTTAACAAATTCTACAAAAGTAAACTCACCTCCTCTATCAGACCTTAAACATTTGAAATTCTTACCTGATTCCTTCTCAACTAGTGCCTTGAATGATTTGAATTTATGAAATGCATCAAACTTCTCCTTCAAGAAAGTTACCCATGTCATTCTAGAGTAGTCGTCAGTAAACAATATGAAATATCTATCATCTGAATAACTTGTTTGTCTCATAGGCCCACAAAGATTATTATGCTTTTAGATGAAAAAGCCTTTCTTTTGAAAGTATAACTAGTTAACTTACCCAACTAACAATCTTTACACATCATGTTGTCTAGCTTGACTAATTGTGGAAATCCCCTAGTGTCTTACATACTTTGATCAAACTATCAAAATTTATTTGATAGAACCTTTTATGTCATAGCCAACTATCTTCAACCTTTGCGACCAAACAATTGTTCATAGTATTATTCAAATGGAATAAATTACCTCCAGTCTGCCTACCAGTAGCAATCTTATCCTTTGAATTTTAGTCTGTAACCTTTATCATTTAGATGACCCACACTCAACAGATTATGTGTTAGACCATCCACAAAATAAAAATTCTAGTCTGTAACCTTTATCATTTAGATGATCCACACTCAACAGATTATGTGTTAGACCATCCACAAAATAAAAATTCTAGTCTGTAACCTTTATCATTTAGATGACCCGCACTCAACAAATTATGTGTTAGACCATCCACAAAATAAACATCATATGTATTATTGTTACCATTCAAATAAATAGTGCCTTTTTCTTTGACCAAACAAGGTGTATTGTTACCAAACCTTACCACACCACCATCAAACTCATCATGCTTAATGAACTTACTCTTATCACTGGTCATGTGACGTGAGCACCTGCTGCCTATAATACATTCATCATTGTTTCCTAGTGAGAAACCAATGCCTTTTTGCCTTTTGATGGATCTTCTTTGACTGCAACAAATACAATCTCCTCTTCCTCATTATCTTTTGATTCTTCATCGGTAACTCCTTCGTCAATTGCAATAGCATTGTTTCTTCCCGTTTCCCTTAAACTTTTCAAACTTATCTTTTTGTTCACCATTAGGACATATAGCAACAATATGTCCAATATTATTACATGAAAAACATTTCAGTGGTAGCTTAATTTTGTACTTACCAGTCCCTCTAAGCAATCTCTTTGCTAGTAGTGCTTCAAGCTCTCCTTGTTTCCTTTCATCTTCCAATAAAGCTTCAAGTTCCCTTGTGTAACTTGATGTGTAATCAGAATCATGACTTATTTCTTTAATTTTCCTCGTCGGTGCATTAGACACTAATGCCTTGAAAGCTACCTCAACTCTTGAAATATTGTTATCAAAGGTATTTAACTCAACTGCAGTAAGCTTACCGATCAATCCATCTATAGTAAAAATGTCAAATGTTCTCAACTCATTTATAGAAGACAATCTAATGACATAAGCATGCAGTAAAGTTCTCAACATTTTACTTACCACAACATCTTCCTCAATAGTTCCACCAACACCTCTGATAGCACCAACAACTTTTTTTATTCTTAGGCCATATTGTGCAATATTCTCTCCTTCTACCATCTTCATGTCATCATACTTTCCTCTAAGACTTTATTCCTTATCTTTTTGCACATGAATATCTCCTTCACATAATAGTTTTAACTTTTCCCAAACAGCATAGACAGTATCAAGTCCACCAACATCAACATATTCAATATGAGATAAGGTACTTACAATAGCCTCTTGTGCTTGATTATTCTCATGTTGTTCCTTTAGTTCATCTATCGTGAGAGTTCCAGTAGGGGTGGTAGATCTAATTGTGACATGCATCCAGTATTATGATCCCATACCTTTTATATATAACTTCATTTTGTCACACCATACCAAGTAGTTATCTTTAGAGAACTTGGGATGTTCCTTCCTCATCATTGGATCTTTTCCTCAAGCTATTAGGATTTCCACAAAGATGACCAAGGCTCTGATATCAATTGTTGGTATTAATAGGTCCAAGATTACTGAGAGGGGGACGTGAATCAATAATCTAACAATTCAAACTATTAAACAACTTGCATCAATAAACATCCATTGCATAAAAAAACAAACCAATGAAGATAAACAATCACAATCATGCAACACAATAACACCAATATTTTTCTAATGGAAACTGTTAAAATAATAACAAAAATAATGCGAGACAAGAAGTTGTTTAATTCAATGAGCAAGGAGAACGGAGATTTACCATGTATTAATTCAAATACTAGGAGCATGCACCAAAGATCCAAACAATAAGGAGACAATATTTTGAAGGGGGAAAAGCATGAAAAAACCCCCGTGATATAGAGAATGGGAAAAAATGCCTGAGAGAGAGAGAGAGAGAGAGAGAGAGAGAGAGAGCCAAGCTCATACAATAGTTCAAGAAGAAGGATTAACCTGATAACTAGTCTGAGGAGAGAAGGAGAGACATATCTTTAATAGAGATGTGAGAAAGGAGTTGCATGGTAACTCCCATATCTATGTATGCCACATTTCATAAAGTGTGTGCCACTTGTGTTATTTCCTCTTAAGGAGGAAT
>MU223500.1:11659-34286 GCA_018584345.1 Thuja plicata
AGGCCATTGATTCACCCCCTCCCCACCCCCCCCCAACCCACCCCCTCTCAATTATTACTAACAATTGGTATCAAAGCTTGTGTGCTTAGAAAGGGAGTTTAACAGCTCAAGCAAAAGATCACAAGATGAACAGATGAGATGTGCCCAAGTTGAATAAAGACAACTTTGCATCATAGAAAAGTAGAATAAGACTCCACCTATTAGTTATTGGAAATGATATTTTTTAATACTTAAATACTAAATATGTGTTGCCTACAGGACCTCACACTCTTGAGCAATTAAGAGTAAAGCATGAGCATAACTGCATGATGATAGAACTTGCATCACCACTCTCCAATGCTAAGTTTGAATATGTCAAAATATGCACCTCTGCAAAGCAAATGTGGGATAATTTGAAGCTTGTACATGGAGGATATGCCAATGTACTAAGAGCAAAGGCAGAATGCCTAAGAGGGAGGTTTGATGACCTAAGGATGAAAGAAGGATAAAACATTACTCAGTATAGTTGCAAAATTAAAGAGGTAGTAAATGCTATCCGAGGAGTTGGAGGTGTACTTGAAGAGGAGATAGTGGTAATAAAAATCTTAAGAACCTTATTGCATGTTTATGCTATTAGAGTTTCTGCTATTCAAGAAATGACAGCAGTTTCAAACCATACAGTTACTCTAGATAATCTGATTGGTAGATTAATTTCATTTGAGATGAACAAATTTGATAATAGTGTCTTACCATCTATAGAATCTACATTCAAATATTCTCTAAAGATAAGTAAATCAAGTCATAAACATGTTGTTAGAAATGATAGTGACAGTGATAATGAGAATCAAGGACTTGATGAAATTGAAGCACTTATGGCCAGAAGATTGCAGAGAGGCAAAGGTAGATGCAAATGTAAATTACCACTTGTATGTTTCAATTTTAAAGAGGTTGGACACTTTGCTGCAAGATACCCAAACCGAAGAAAAGATGACAGAAGAAATGACAGATCATATGAGAAGAAGTTTGATAAAGGAGAAAATAGATATAACCGAAGCAACCGACAATCTGACAAAAGAGATACCCGAGACTACAAGGACAAGGGGAAGAAAGCTTGTTAGCTAGCTGAGAATAGAGATGATGACACTGACACCGAATCAGAAGAAGACATTGAGATGGTATTTGTAGCCATGAAGGATGATTCAGATGAAGATGAAGAAAGGTATTTAGAAACTGCACTCATATCTAAAGTTAGTAAAAATGATGTTTGGGTCATAGATAGTCGCTGCACTCACCAGTATAATGGTGGTTCAGTAAGAATGGAAAATGATACACCTTGTCCAGTTGAAGGTAAAGGAACCATAATGTTGAATAACCTGATAAAATGTGAAAATGCCTACTGGGTAAAAGGACTGAATTATAATTTGTTAAGTGTTTCGCAGCTGAACAATTCAAGTCACAGAGTAACATTTGAAAATAAGAAGGCAAAGATCTACAATGAATTAGAAAGATTGATTGGTACCGGTGAATAGACAAAAGGTAACCTTTTCTATCTTGATGACACTAACACCACTTGTTTGATGGCTAGAAATGAAGACATATGGTTGTGGCACAAAATATTGTGTCATGTAAAATTTGACAACATGATAAAGATAAGAAACAAAAGGAATGTCAGACGCTTACCGAGCATGACTAAGCCCAATCATATCATGTGCAAGAATTGTCAAAAAAGGTAAGATGACAAAGTCTAGTTTCAAGAGAAAAACCCATACATCTACTGTAATTCTAGAATTTGTCCATACATATCTATGTGGACCCATGAGGACAAAGAGCTACTATGGAGATAGTTATTTTATTCTCTTTGTTGATGATTTTTCTAGAATGATGATAGTCATGTTTTTAAAAGATAAATCAGAAACATTTAAGATGTTTAAATGGTATAAAGCAATGGTAGAAAAACAAAGTGAAAAGAAATTGAAATGCTTAAAGTCAGATAGGGGAGGGGAATTTACTTCAGAATAATTTCCTGACTATTGCAATGAGCATGGAATTAAAAGACAGGTTTTTGCACCGAGAACACCACAGCAAAATGGAATTACTAAAAGGAGAAACAGATCAATTGTTGACTGTGCAAGAACATTGATTATTGAGAAAAGCATCACTCAAACTTTCTGGAGGGAAGTTCTCAGTACTGCTTTCTACACATTAAACAGAGTACAATTGAAGGACACAAAGAGGACACCCTATGAGCTTTGGTATGGTCATACACCCAATGTAAGTTACTTTAGAATCTTTGGTAGTCAATGTTATATATTGAAGGATGATAGAAATGGAAAACTTGACTGCAAAAGTGAAGAAGGTATCTTCCTAGGGTATTCAACCAAAAGCAAGGCTTATAAATGTCTTAACAAGTCATCTAACAAAATCATTGAAAGTGCAAATGTGAAAATAGATGAATTTGTAGAAAAGAATGATAAGGAAAGCAAAAAGGAACTAGAGGACTACAACAGGTTTGTTTATACATAACCTGACACGCTACCCGAGCAACAGTGTGTCACTCCTGAGCATCAGAACATTGCACCTGAGCATCAGGCTGCAATTACCGACGATCAGGATAATCATCAAGATGATGTTTTGAACAATGGAGATGAGAATGAAGGTGAAGAAGATGATCAAAATGATGAACACATAACTGAAACAAAAATTTCCAAGTATGTCAGAAGAAATCATCCACAGAATCAAATCATAGGAGACAAAAAGGTTGGAACAAGAACAAGAAGTAAGTCACTTAACACCAGATGTTTACTTTGTGATTTTGAGCCTAAATCTGTTAACAATGCACCTGAAAATGAAGAATGGGTCAGTGCTATGAATGAGGAAATAGAATAGATTGAGAAGAACAATACATGGACACTACTACCGATACCAGATGACAAGAATGTCATCGGTACCAAATGGAAATTCAGAAACATACTAAATGAGAATGAAGAAGTCACTAGAAACAAAGAAAGATTAGTATGCAAGGGATATGCACAAGAAGAAGGTATTGATTATGGAGAAACCTTTACACCTGTTGCTAGACTAGAAGGAGTTAGAATACTACTTTCTTATGCTACATTTAAAGGATTCAAGGTATACCAAATGGATGTCAAATCTGCATTCCTAAATGGAATACTCGAAGAAGAGGTATACATTGAACAACCAGAAGGGTTTGTTGATCCAGACAAGAGAAACATGATATGTAGACTACATAAAGCCTTGTATGGATTGAAACAAGCACCGAGAGCCTGGTATGAAAGACTTCACTCATATCTCATTAGCATAAAAAAATTTAGAATAAGTGAAAATAGCAATCTGTACTTAAAAGAAGATACCGATAGTAATATTCTGATTGCTAAAATTTTTGTTGATGATATCATTTTGGGGGGAAATGAATTGTTATGCAAATCCTTTGCTAATGAAATGAGAAAGGAATTTGAAATGTCTATGTTTGGAGAGATCAAATTATTTCTTGGTCCACAGATTCTTCAACAAGATGCAGGCATATACATCACTCAGTCCAAATACATCAAGGAAGTGCTAAAGATATTCAAGATGGAAGATTCCAAACCAGTTGGAACACCTATGGCTATCGGATGTAAGCTGATAAAAGAAGACAAATCCAATGAGGTAAATCAGACCTTATATAGATCAATGATTGGAAAACTGATGTATGTTGTTCACACCAGACCAGATATAGCACACGCAGTTGGAATAGTTGCAAGATTCACTGTTAATCCCAAAGAATCACATATGACTACTGTCAAGAGAATTATGAGATATCTGAAGAAAACCAAGGACTATGGCTTATGGTACAAAAGAGAAGGAGAATTTGAGCTACAAGTCTATACAGATGTTGACTAGGTTGGAAACATTGATGACCGAAAGAGCACAACTAGAGGAGAATTCTTCATAGGTGACAGACTTGTCACGTGGATAAGCAAGAAGCAAGGATGCATCTCTAAGTCAACTGCAAAAGCAGAGTATGAGGCTACTACTGCAAATTTATCTAATATTGCATGGATCAAACAATTGTTGGAAGGTATGAATATGAAGATCCTTGAACCAGCAACTATATGATTGTGATAATACTAGTACAATTAACATTTCTAAGAATCTAGTAATGCATGCTAAGACTAAGCATATTGTTATCAAGTATCACTATCTAAGAGAACAAGTGCAAGCTAAGGAAGTGACACTGGTATATGTTCAATCAAAGGAATAGTTAGCTGATATATTCACCAAGCCATTACCGAAGGATACATTTGAGTACCTGAGACAGAGACTAGGGGTCCGACCCTTGTCTATCGGTCAATAATCTGACTAGGAGGTTGCATCAGCCTATACCAAATTTGATAATCAGTCATGTTGATGCAAACACTGAGATGAACAGCAGCAAATATATATGTACATAGTAAGGTACATATCTGCACCAAAAACTAGAGACATTGTATTGCAGATGGATAGGGAAATTAAAGGAATATATTATGGAAAGGGATGGAACATGATATAGATGATAAACAAGGAGAAGTATTTTTGTTTGGCATTGCTGTCAAAGGGAGAGAGGATCTCATTATCATCAGGAAGAGATTCACATTGTCATACAAAGGGAGAAATATGATAAAGGGAAGAGATTATATCACTATCCATGAAGTGAAGTTCCTGAGAATCAGAAGGAAGATTTAATCAATATTCCAAGCGAGAGAAATTGATTACATATGAAATATCCATCTAAGGGAGAGAGTTCAGACAAAGAGAAAGATTGTTGTCAAGGGAAAAAGAGATTATCAAGAAGAGAAACAGTCAAGGCAGAGAACATATCAAAACAGAGATATCAAATGATACATCTATCCATTGAAGGGATTAAAGATTGAAGACAACCACTCTACATGAAACAAATCTAAGCTATTTTTTGAGCTTACCGAGAGCCAGACATTTGTAATAGTTACATTAGGAAAGCCTGATGAAACTATATATTTTATATTGTATTAGTAATAGTATAGTATGATAATGTAGTATGTTTCCAGCAATGCCAAAGTGAGAGATTGATGACATGTAACTGATTGAATGTTTGAAGATGTTAAGTTGATCACCGAAATGCAGAAGGATAATGCAAGACATTAAATCAGTTAATGGATTGTATTGTCATTGATGTCAACTTGATATAATCTAATCGGTTATAATCATAGTGTCAAAGACTTCATAGAATCAAAGAGAAAAAGATTATGCATTTAGTAATGTATAAAAGACAAGCATTCACAATATGACTTCAAACACCGACGGTCAGTGGACACTGACAGACAGAGATCACCGAAAGACAAGTTATAGTGATGTCTAAGAAAGAACACCGATGAGCATTACCGACGAGCAGAATCACAAGCATAACTGGCAGCCAGAAACATAGTGTAAACCAACAAAGAAGCCCAAGGAGAACTCGAGTATTGACCGATGCTATCAAAGAGTTAAACACCAAAATTAACTTGAGTTCAGAAATGACAGAATATCTAGTTGGCAGAGCTAAATATAGAGTTAACTGGTAGTTATATTTGTTTTCATCGACAAGATAAAGCCAGAGATAAGTAATGGATCTAAAGCTATTTTGTCCACTTGGCAAAAAGATCTTAGCGAGATAAAATAGGAGTTTTTCTTTAAATCTAATTGGCGAGAATTGTAGATCACGCCAAGATCAAGAACCTAACAATGGTGATATCATGTCTATAAAGAGACAACACAATTCATTGCGAATTGGTGTGATGGGTAAATGAATGAAAAGAGGATGTTGAAGAGGAACTTCATACAGTCCTGATCAACAAGCTGAGGAAAGAGCTAAATTTTTATGCGGACACCGAGCAACAAAGCACACCATCACCGAGTAGAATCAAAGTGGAGCAAAGGTATCGACCAAGATATATTGATCAGAATAGTTTTATGAGATTAAAATAGATCTAAAAATCTGCACATATAAGTTGTATATGTGAACAAATCATACTGTTTCAGTTTAACCATTGATTCAGAAAGTCTCTTAACTGAGCCAGATTTAAAGATCCTTTCTATATTGAGATACATCCCAAGGAGTATCAAAAAGTTTGATCATGAAGATAGCATGAGATGCCAAATACCTATTGACAGGCCAAGTGAATGTTTGATCAAGGAAGGTAGCAAAGAGATGCCCGATATCAAGTGATAGACTAAAATTTTAAATTCTCTAACAAGGTCACACCTAACAGTGTGTCTATAACCTTTAACAGGGTTGGCTCTTCACCGAGCTCACTTTAGAAGAGTGAAAATTTTGGGTTACCGGTCCCATGTGGTTTTTCCCTTAACAGGGTTTCCACGTTAAAAATCCATGTGTCAATGTGTTTATGAGTCATTACTTTAGTATTTTGAATTACACTTAACTTAATTGGATTGATCGGTATACTCTAGATAATTTACTATCTTTCAATAAATTAATAGACTTCTACTCAGTAAACATACAGTAGAAGGTTTTACAAAGCATTCCGAGCAATAGTAATTTGATAAAAGTATTTGGAGGCATTCATCTTATAGGACTGAAGATAACTAGAGGCTTAATATTATGGTACTAAGTTTTTGGGTTGATTATTGGAATAGTTTGAGGCCACTGGTTTACCAACCCCCCCCCCCCCCCCCCCCCCCTCAGTTATTACTGACATGGTATACTAGGCTGACCACTAAACCTATGAAAAAGGAAAAAAATATGAAAGAGGAGTCAAATTCTAAAAAGGGTGGAGAAAGCGAGACTAATGGAAAAGAGGAAAAAATTGTTGAGAGTGAGGTCTACTTTGTAACAGCTATCAGCTCCTTCCATGTTTCCGAAAGTCTCAAAATAGAATCCCTCGACCTCACCCAAAACTTGGTTATTGAGGAAAAGGCTAAGTCACCCAATGTTTGTAAGAAAAAGACTCCTCTTGATGGGGAATGTGGTAAATGTGAGGCCACTTGGGAGGAGATGAACAAAATTAAGAAAAGAATTATAGATACGTATAAGAGGCTTTAAGACGTCTCATGCTTTGCTTTAAAAAGTATGCATAGCTCGACTACCACCTTATGCCTATTATAGAAGAACACGCTCGATGCGGAGGACGAGGAGGATGGCAATTACAAGGAGCTTTATAAGTTCCTTACAAAGGACTAGGTGATGAGGGACTAGGTGATGAGGATGTTGACCAAGCCATGCAAGCCGAAGGATGCCTAGGGAATTGGTCTTTTTTTTCTATTTTGTATTGTTGTCAATAGTGGCTCCTATGGCCTTGCTCTAAACTATGTCTATTATTAGAACTGTTTTATTTTGCACTGGTAGTTTATTCTGTTATGCCCCTAAGTGGTCATGTTTAAGAACTTTTATTGTTATTTTGATTAGAATAGTTGATGATGTTAGTATTAGTAGTGGTTACTATGACCACAGATACTAGTTTCTCTTAACTGTTTCAAAGTTAGGCTAACTATTTTTTAATGTTTGGTTTGTGTGTTGTTAATGTGTTGTAATTGTCAATCCGTTGACTGACGCCTACTAGATTGTTGTATTAAAGGGACAACAACCTAATTCTGTTGCTTTGAATATTTTTATTTTTATTTTTAAAAAAAGGATACTTAAAAAAAAATCTACTAATTTAAAAAAAATTATGTTTTATGAAAACTCCCTCACTTTTTTTAAAGTTTCAAATTTTATAATTTATCATCTAACCATCTTCTCTTTTAGTGAAAAATATTTACCTAAAAGAATTTATAAATCTATATGACCCCTTTAATTTGTAAATCTATATAACCCCTTTAAAAGAACATTTAATTTTTAATTTTTAATTTTTTAATTGCCACTTGAAAATATTGCCAAACCCCTCCTTAGACTCTTTAGCCTATGAGATTATTTTGGTTTTGGAGAGATATACCCTCTCAAGATTGAAATAAATACTAGCAAAATTTATACTATAATGAGTTAGCTTAATTGATATTTTACTTGGTCTAAATGTGCTCCTATAGAGAGTCGATTTGTATTATTCCAATTATACCGTAAATTATCATGTTCGCCAATTAATATTTAATTTCCAAATATCTCCTCATATAACAACTTTTAAGTAGCTCAAAATCAAATCGCACAATGTGAAATCTCTAAGTTTGTCTGTGCCGCCAATTCGCCATCGTTTTAACAGCTAGTATTTGAAAGCCTCCTTTTTTTGTGCATATTTTGTCCTTTTGAAAAATTGGGTATAGTCGGTGCCTACTATTAAATAAATATCAAACATCAAACAAAGTCAAAGGTGATTAAGACAAGATGAGCTCAAAATTTGCCATTGTCAAATTGCCTTTCTCCCAGCCTTTTCAACCACAAAATAGCATGACTCATATTTTATAGAGATTTGATATCAAACTAGGAGTGACTCATATTTTATAGAGATTGGACTGATATTTTATAGAGATTTGATGTATTGAGTACAATGGACCTTCCATAGTACACTCCAAGCATGATTTTTCAAAGTGATTTGTTGTTTCTAAGTATGACGGTGTGAATGATTTAAGTTTCATGCCATGTCTTATGTATTTTGTGTTGTGATGGTAATTTTAAGTGATTGGTTAGACAGGGTCGGTCTAAGTGACATATTTTAAGATTTGATTTGTATAGGTGTCTTGTCTTAAATCACACTCGAAGGTGAACTCTATCAGATAAGTTTGTGATTTCAAATGAGTCATCTTAGCAAGTCAATGCTAAGAGTGTGTTGTTTAATCTCGATCAGATTTGCACAACTAGTAGAAATTGTTGTTATATAAATGAATGAAGTTTGAACACTCGTCTCTATAGACTTACACCACTATCATCATTGTTTATGTTGGCTTCACATCTCCTTAAAATTATTATTATATGTCTCCCTATTGTTGTGAAACTAAAGATAAAAATTTATTTGCATTGGGTAGGAATCTCAGTGAGATTGTTATGTGAAGCTTATTTTTCCGTTGGGTCTTTCTATTTTAGCATGATAGTTTAAGTGAATGGAACAATCTACCGTTGATTATGGATCCATTTATTAAGTGTTAAAAAATGTTATTATGATTAAAATTCTTATTATCTTGCTAATGGTGACATGCCATAATCTTGGAAGTTTGAACATGTTGGTTTATATTTCTATTTATTGTTCTTTAAACTCTATTAAGACTGGGGATTTAAGATGAATTGTTAGAAATTTTTGTAACTTGGGGTTGCCTAAAGATGTTTGTCTAAGGGATTGTATGAGGGAGTCACTGTGCAAGTGGAGTTACCTTGTCTATGTTGCTCACTATTAATGGGTCATTTAAACTAGAAATTCCAATTTCAAATCAAAACAAATATATTGAGGTGATATTGTATAGGTTTCAAATGCAAAAAAGAAATGTTATTTATATTCTTATTTTTGTTGGTTGAAAATTATCTATAATGTCCCAAGACATGAGAAATTATTAAGGATGTGCCTCATGCTTATTATGCAAGTGTTGTTGGAATTCTAATTTATGTTCTATTATATATTAAAACAAACAGTTCTCCTACAATGGGATTTTTCAGCATGTATATGTTAAACTTGTGGAAGGAATGATAGACTAGTATAGAGAGGATCTTTAGATTTTTGAATGACAATTTGGATGGAACTATTTTGTGCTAAGGAATACTTGAGATGAAAACATTATATATGCATAGATTTGTTACTGTTGAATGAGTTAGATATTGATTTATAAATATCTGCAAGTTATCTATTTAATTTGTTTAGTGGTCCAATCAGGGGAATGAACAAGATCTAGATAATTGTTGCACTCTCTAGTATAGAAGTTTAGTACATTCGGATACACATTTTCTTAGGATAGAAAATCAATATGCATATCTACCCTTAGCAATAGATATATGTATATGTCTCCCTATGTAAGGCATCAACAAATGGAATATTTTCATATGTTTTTTCAATGTTGAACACGTTTTATACACCCCTTATAAATAATATATAGGTTGCTTCAATTTGGGGATCGAGGACATTGCCTCAATTGGGGGTGTGGGGGATGAATAAGAACCGTTGAGATTTTCTTTTTCGTATAAATAAATTTTTAGCCCGTGATTTTATATTCATTAGTTATTTTTCATACCGATGAATTTATAACTACTCGTGCATGGATAAAGGTTAAGCGTAGGTGCACAATACCTTATTGTATTGAGAACAATTCAAAAACTACAATGTGATTTTCATTTTCATTAAGTTCTTTCTTGAAAGGTTTTCTCAAGGCTAAATCTTATTTCATAATACAATCATGCCATTTTTATCTCTACTATATTTAAAATTAGTTTTATTTCCCATGGATAAGCTCATTATTATTTATATCTTCAAAAGTAATTCATCCAATCATTTGTTTATAGGATAAACACATATCACCTTGTCTAACTAGATCAAAATATCATACTTTGTTGAACTAGCGAGACTTTCATGGTTAAAAAATGATTAGAGTTGTACAAACATAAATATTAACCTTGATTTTTGACCAAATTTTTTATTAAATATCTAAACATGCACACACACACAAGTGCTCTCACACACTCACACACGCACGTGCGCACACACACACACATGCACACAAGTGCACACGCACACGTGTGCACACACATGCACACGGACACTTGTACGCACCCACACACACACACACACACACACACACACACACACATTTGGATTGCTTACTTTTAATGGTTAAACCTTAAATTAATATTGTTAGATGAGATTGATAAAAATATTATACCTATAATAGAAACATGCTAAAAAATTAAGGTGGATTAGGGTTTCTCTAGAATTGAGAATGATTGAAAAAGACTTGATAATTAAAATCTATAATTGGATTATTTGTTAAAAACTTGTGATAAACAAAATATATATTTTTGGGATGCTAGGGCATGATCAAGTGTGAACTTCAACTTCCATCCAATGTGAGCAATTATATCCTCTACATAAATGTACCTCTCATGCAAAATCTAGTTGTAATACCTATTTATCATTAAGTGTTCCTACATCTAAGAAAGTATGGTGCTACAAAGAACCACTTAGAAGATTAAATATCTTATAATACTATATTTAATTTCTTTCTTTATGGTAATAATAAGTGCTTTGCATTAATTTATACACTTTTATCAAAGTGTTCTTATGAAACTCAAAATAATTTAGAGGATTAAATTTGGTTAAGTGTGAAATCTATGATATTTTAAATTTTGATGTAGACCTATTCCTCTGAACCAAAGTCTAGTTAATGGTTTCTCCTATTTTGTTGAGTTTTTTTATAACCACTTGTGCTATTTGAGTACAACTATTCATGTACACGTTGTTTTAATGAGTTAGTATAAGATTAGAAGTCTACTAAAGGAATCACCATGCCAAAAAAATAAGGTTTATATTTTAGGTAGTAGTGAAGTTTAGTATGGATAGTTTAGATAATCCAAAGAAGGTAGACTAGACTTACATAAATCCTTCATGTTAACAGAATATTTTATTAGATATTGTGGATGTTTCTTTCCTCTTGAACTATTGTGTTTTTTTTTAGAATATGTACTTATTTTATGTTTATCTAAGGCATTGCATCAATTTTGTATCAAAATAATAATAAGATCCATGAGAGATTGAAGAATTATGTGGTAGATTCCATTGGTGGTAGAAAATAATATCTATGGCTTGATTTGTGTCCATATGGTCTGCATTATCTCAAGAGTATAATACTTAATAAGTTTGGCATGCTAGCCTATTTTGAGTTGAATGGTTGCACATGTTTCAAAATGGTATTAAGAATGTGTGATTTGCAAAAGCTTTAATTGGTAACTATTTGTGCCCATTGAGAGCTTGAGAAGTTACCCAAATTTTGTCTTGCAAATTGCCTATGGAGGATTATCATCAAAGGATGCGGGAAGTTCAATATGCATCTACTTGAAAGTTTTTTTATATATCATAAGTGTATCATGTAAATATGATTTAATATAATTGGACAAATTGGTGGATGCAATGAACTTGAGGAGCTTAATTTTGATAGTTTGAGTTGTCTAGAAAGGTTGACAATTAACTATTGTAAGGGTTTGAAGAGTGTGTAAAGGACTTTTGATCTTACAATAATTGTGATATATAGAGTTGGCTAAGTAGTGAATAACCACGTTGACATTCATATGGTTTGTGGAAATCTAATGGGTTTCATGTTGACATGGTTTGTGACCTACCTTATGAAGAGATCATCTAAATTCTAAGCAAGTCTAGCGTGGAGAAGACTACTCTCATGCACAAAATAGCTCAAGTTCTAATAAATGAATTGTAACAAGAGATTTAATAGTTTGGAGTTGTAGCTATGTATTTAGTTTTTGGCTATGCATGGAAATATAATTTTATATCATGATGTGAAAAAGAGGATATCAGATTGGAAGGAAAAACAAGAAGCTACAAAAATTGGAGTTGTTATAGATGTTGGAGGAATATGAGATGTATGCAATAATAAGAGGGAAAAGAAAAATAAATCTACAAAAAAATTATTGAAGAGTTATGGGAAAGTGAAAAAAATGGAAACAATAAATACTTACCTTATGAGATCTACAAGAGTTAAATTTAGAGAGGAGTCATAGACTAAAGGATTGACCAAGAAATAGAACTATTGGAATAGCGAAAGATATAATTTCATGAAGACTTGAAGAAACTAAAAAAATGACAAAACAAAACCAAACGTTGGCTTAAACAAGCCAAACGGAACAAGAAAGCAAAACAAAAAGAAAAATCGAAGACTTGAGAAGAATGATGCTCCTGCATCACACAACATCATGCAAATCTGGGAAATGAAAATCTTCTCACAAAATATGAATTGGAATGCATGCCAAAATGACATATTTTCAATGAACAAGAAAACTCATATAGGATTTTTTTTCCCTTTAAATGGTTAATGTGTCAGAGCAATAGAAGGTAGTATAGGTGATGTAAAAAGCGATGATGATTTCAATGGAGAAGGAACACTAATTTTTCAAGGAGCTGGGAAAAGAGGGAGAGAATCAATTGGTAGAGGAGGAGCTTTGATTCAAGCTTGAAAAAAAAATGTAATGAATTGCAAAAGTATTTAATTTGATGGAAGGCGACATAATAGTTTGGCTCTTCAAGCCAAAAGGATGTACTTAGATGTTTGATGCAATAGTAGCTTGGAATAGAAGCAATCCTTCATCACAAAAGATAAACATGTAATTATTGATTTCTTAAGTTTTTTAGTATTTGAGCTTTCTTGAAGTTTCTTTTCAGGGTAAATTAGCTTTAAACCAAGAGGTCAAAATTTTTGAAAGGAAGGGGAAAATTATGTAAATCAATTCAATTAAACAAGCCACTAATTGATTTTTTTTGTATCTTATTGAGGTTGTTCATGCACATGTTATTTTCATGAGTTAGTATAAGATAAGGGTTTAGTGGTGATGTTGTCATTCAAAAAAATAAGGTCATTAATTTAGGTAGTACTTAGGCTTAGTAGGAACAATCTAGTGACTTTGAGGGAGGCTAACGAAACTTATATATATCCTTTTTACCTATAAATATAATCAATTTTTGAAACATTATAGATGTTACTTTTTTGTCAAAATTGTTGTCTTCTGTTGAAGAATGTGTAATTCTTTTATATTAATTTGGTAGAAGGGAACATTGTGGCCTAGTTCTTCAAGCCAAAAGGATGGTTCTTCCATCTACCTCAAACTCTTAACTAGATGTTTGATGTAGTAGCATCCTAGAATAGAAGCAATCATACATCACAAAAAGAAAATTTTAACAATTGAGTGCTCAAGGTTTTTAATAATTATCTTTGAACAAAGAGATTCAAATGTTTGTAAACGAGATAATGATGTAAGTTGAATCCTTTTTAACTAGGGGCTAATTGGGGTTATTTGTAACCACTGAGATATTTTAGGTGCAATTGTTCATGTACATGTTATTTTAAGGAGTAGGTGTAAGATTAGGGGTCTACCATCTAGTATCATTGTTGTCATGCCAAAATTTGAGGCCTATAATTTGGATAGTGCCTTGGCTTAATAGGAATAGTCTCTTGAATTCAAGGAAGACAAACAAAACTTCAGTAAATCCTTCCTATAAATATAATAACTTGCTAATAATTTTTTAGATACTATAGATGTTTCTTTGCCCTCTAAATTGCTATGTTTTGCTGAGGAATATATATTTCTTCTACCTTTCTCTCAAGTATTGCATCAAATAAGATCAAGAACCAACAAATTACGAAAAAAAAAAAGTATTGTAAAATTTCTAAAAAAAATGATTTTTAAAATGAATTAGAAGGGAAAATATATTACCCTTCTAATTTTAAAAGGGGACTGATCTCTCAAGATCTTTTATTAAGTACATAAATATTTTTTGTTTAAAAAAAATAAAAAATAAAAATAAATATATAAAGATTTTATAGAATACATTAAAAAAATATAAATGCATAACTATTTCAATTATATACATAACTATGTTGTTTCAACTGCATTTTCCATGCAAGGCTGATGATACAAACCGAATCTTTGTTCCGTTAACTTGGTGCTTTTAGTTCATTCAAGGTTGGTGATACAACAGGCTCTCTGCTGTAACTTGATGTGTGCACATTTCACACAAGGGTGATGATACAAGACAATGCCTCTTCACGTAAATTTCTCAGAGGATATTGCTGAGAAAATTTTGTATATATATATATTTTGCAATCAGGTAGTTCCACATAGGAGCCGTGAATGCTCTAAAAGTTCAGCTTAAAATAGTTCAGTGGTTGCCTGAATAGTTGACCTGAATGGGGTTGCGTTCTTCTGCTTGCTGCTTGTAATTTTAGTTTGTGAATAATTATTGCAGAAATTCTGTGACGGGTAACCTGATGGAAATACTTGTCATTTCTTGCAAAATTTTGAAGCCCAACTATTTTCCAGACGTGGCATCGTGATGGCCGGTAAACAGTCCATAATTGACAATGCAATTAGGTGTCTCAGACGATATATAGATAAGATGATATGTACTTACAATTTCTGCAACTTATACTTCCAATGGGGAAAAAGTCCCCCTTCCCTTCTTCAATATCATGGAAAATATATTTACTGTGAGTGAAACTCATTATTGCCTCAAGAGCCAAGATAAACTTTCCCACTCCGAATTGGGTTTGCAAGTTTGGTATGTCATGATTCATGCGAGGGAAACTCTGTATTCTCTCAACAGCCCAAACGTTGCCTAAATTCATAAAATTCATTGGGCTTGCACGTTTAATTTGTCTTCCACGAGGAATGCATACAACTTGTTATTGACATCAATCCTGCTACATCCAGGAGTTTTCTCTACCCCCTCCTATTTTGTGGCTACCCTCACTTTTTCTACATCATCCCACCTGCCAGCTGCAGCATACATATTTGATAGAAGCACATACTGTGCAGCATGTTTATTGTCTGAATCAAAAAGGCATTTGGCTACACGTTCGCCTAACTCTGTGTTGTTATGAATTCTACAAGCACCAAGCAAAGATCCCCATAGATCAGCATTGGGTTTCAATGGCATTTTACAGATGAAATCTCGTGCCTCATCAAAAAGCCCTGCACGGCCAAGAAGGTCAACCACACAGCAGTAGTGCTCTACTGCTGGTGTGATTTGATAATAATCATTCATGCAACTGAAGTAAAACGACCATCATCCACTAGGCCTGCATGGCAGCAAGCAGATAAAACGCCAATAAAGGTGATCTGATCAGGCTTTGTGCTCGAAGGTTGCATCTGTTGAAAGATTTCAAGTGCTTTGTTGGCACACCCATGAATAGCATTTCCTAAAATGATACCATTCCATGAGATTACATCTCTTGTGGGCATTTTCTCAAACACAATGTATGCATCCTGGATGCTCCCACATTTGGCATACATGTCAATTAGAACATTACCCACAAAAAAGTCCTCAAAATCCCTTCTAATACTGAGTCCATGAACTCCTTACCAGCAAAAAGGGGAGCCAAGTTGGTACATGCTGAAAGAGCAATAGCAAAGATTGCTGAGCTTGCTGAGCTTGCCTTCAAATCTAGCCGATGCATTTCTCCAAACAGCAATAGCGCTTTATCAAAACATCCATTCTGAGCATATCCTAAAATCATTGCAATCCAAGATACTATATCACGTTCCGGTATTTCTTGAAAGAGTTTTTGAGCCTCATCAAAATAACCATCCTGTGCCAATCCAGTAATGATTGCATTCCATGACACAACATTTTGCTCAGGCATTTCCTGAGAAAGCTTTAGCGCCTTATCAATAAGCCCATTCTGGGCATATCCCGCGATCATTGTATTCCATGAAACTGCGTCACGTTGATGCAAGTTCTATAAGACTTTGTTTGAATCCTCTATGTTTCCACATTTAGCATACATATCTACGAGGGCATTTCCAACATATACATCACACAGAAATCCACTTCGAACTATGCACTGGTGCAATGCCCTTCCATAACGAATAGCTACCAAGTTAGCACAAGCAGGGAGAAGGCTAGCAAAGGTGGTCAGAATTTGGCTTCACACCGTTTAATTGCATTTCTCCAAACAAGAGCAATGCCTCGTGAAAATTTCCATTTATTGTGTATCCTGAAATCATTGCAGTCCAAGAAACCACATTCCGATCAGGCATTTTCTGAAAAAGCTTAGCGGCCTCTTTGACGTAACCATCCTTCACATATCCTGCAATCATGGATGTCCAAGAGACCACGCTCTTTGCAGGCATATTTTCGAACACTTGCCGTGCATCCTCAATGTTTCCACATTTCACATACACATACTTATCCTCGAGAGCATTCCCCGCAAAAAAATTCGTCTGAAACCCACTTCTAATTATCGTGGACCTCCTTACCCTGTTCTAAACCTTCAAAGTTGCTGCATGCCTGTAGCAAGCTAACAAGGTTAAACGAATCTGGCTCCACAACAGCAAGGCGCATTTCCCAAAACAGTTTCTGCACCTCATCAAGACATCCGCCCTGCGCATATCCTCCAATCATCGCAGTGCAAGACACTACATTCAACTCGGGCATATTGTCAAACACATTGCGTGCATACTGTATGCATCTACACTTAACATATACATGTCTATTAGAGCATATCCCACTAATATATCAAACTTCAATCCACTCCTTACAATACCCTGGTAAATTTTTCTACCATGCTCCAATGCAGAAAAACTTGCACACGCAGGAAGAACACTCGCAATGGTAAACCTATCAAGCCTAATCCCCAATTATTCCATTTGATGAAAAAACTTTAATGCTCTCTCGTAGCACCCACTCCTGGCATGAGCTCCAATCATCGCATTCCATGATACTACATTTCGCTACGACATTTTGTTAAACAAGTCGCGCGCCTACTGCAGTTTTTGGCACTTTATATACACAACCAGAAGCTTAGTTTCCAGGAAAGCGTCTAGTTTAAATCCAGATTGAAGCAGTGGGCATGAACTAATTTGCCTTGTGGCAGAGATTTGGTATTGAGGGATCCCTGCAGCAGAGCTGAATAGATGTAGAAGTCTGGTAAAATGCCTCTACAATCCATGGCATACAATTCATTCAGCGCCTCATTCAATAACCCTTGCTTGCACATTGATTTCAATTTCTCTGAGATGCTTCTATTGGTGTTGACATTGCCATTTCTGTACAGAGTTTGAATGACTTTGGTAAAATTACATGCAGATCGTTCCAGAGCCACGATTTGCTCTGGCAACGCCATTTTTCAAAAGTTTCCATCAAAATATTGGTGTTCTATTTCATTTGTCCGAACCCTTCTGCACGTTTTTCAGACCCGCTAAACCCAAGCAGATTGGGAAACATATAATTAACAAAATAGCGTTACGACGCCAGCTTTAATTGCTTTCTAAGTAGGGGAGGGGAGCCACAAGGTGCGCACTTGTGGGTTGTGGACCCTCTCAACCTTAATTTTTAATTTTTTAGGGACCTTCGTTGAGTTGGCAACCTCAAATTAAAATTTATTGCGCTGAGTCATCCGTCTGCTACGTCAACAAGCTTATATCTGCCAACGTGTCAAAAATGACACCTTTTGGTACGTCCACTAAGACGTGCGCGGGCCCACTACCAAGTCATGTTCTTCTTTCCATCGGTACCAGATAGGGTGGCTTCGTGTCCAATGGACACATTACCACCAAATCCACTTGTATGCACTGCCTTATCTTACCACCGACACCTTACACTCAAATGTCCCACTGTGTTTAATACGTGTCACCTCTCCTTCATTCCACCACCCTGGTTACAGTAAACGATGCACACAGCATTTACTGCACCTGCCTCCTCGTGGATTGCGCCATCTTTCATCCCTTGTTGTCCCGCCTTTTATAGAGAGCTATATATGTTTGGGACCGAAACATAAGTGGAAGAACACCCTGCAACTTCGTCATGCAATCATTAGTTGCGATCTTCATTGCCACTGTCTTTCGGTTTTCTGAAGGCTAAATCTTTGCTTGCTTTCGCATTTGTTGGTTTCATCTGGTTTTTCGGTTGCATGGAGGTATATAAATGGGTTCCTTTCGCATTTGTCGGTTTCATTTGTAGTTAACGTCAACTCTTTCACATTTTCCATTCATTCCTTCACAGAAGCAAGCCATTCTTTCGCATTTGTAGCTTCCTTTGCAGTTGCAGTGGTGATATTTTTTGAGTGTGGTATGGGGACAACGGAGGAGGCTTCAAACGCACATTGTTGGTAATTTGGTGTTATGTAAACAATGAAAGTTGTAACGAGGGTTTTGCATGACTGGTAATTTGGTGTTGCTTCTGGTGATGGTTTCTTTCTGTTTCTTCGAAACTAAAAGGTTTTTAAGATTTTGTTTCAACAAAAACCTATTCAGGTTCTTGCTTTTGTTAATAAGTTTTTACGGTTTTGTAAATCCAAGTTCTTTTATTAGGTAAATAACAATTGAATATAATTGTTTTGGATTAGTAAACCCCAGTTGTATTATGTAAATAATGGTTTCTTAAAGATGTATTTTGTAAAGTGTCTCTTCTATGGTTGACTTTGTATTATCAAAACCCTTGTGGGTCTGTAAATTATGTGTTAAGGATTTGATTACAATAACCCTTGTCCTAGTTGGTATTTTGTTAAGAGTATGGAACTTGTGAGTCTACAAATTTTGTGTTATGGATTTTATTACAATAACCCTAATGCATTTTATCGTTGTGTTTCGATACACAAGTCCAATTGAAAAAGGTGCCATTGAATTTTAATATATTTTAGTTTTGGGTCTATCAAAAAGATGTATTTTGTAAAGTGTATGTTATGTGCTTGAGTTTGTATTATTAAAACACTTGTGGGTCTGCAAATTGTGTGTTAAGGATTTTATTACAATAACCCTAGTCCGGGTTGGTATTCTGTTAAGGGTATGGACATTCCCTCTTACAATTAGGAGTAGTAGACTTCTTGCATCACTAAGACATCTCGAAGATGCAAGATTACTAGTATTGACAATTGAAATTACATTCCTTCATTAATATGGAAATTGAAAACACGTTCCTTCAAGCATATGTAAATGGAAAACACTTTCCTTTTTTGATATAATCCAAACCATATGTAAAGTCCACACAAAAGTGCTTCAGAACCAATAAAGGAGTTGATATCTAGTCTCGATCATCATATTACATCATGTACTTTGCATATTGAATTAGTTGTGCAAAATGAGCATACCACATATCAAAAAGTATGTTTGAACATAGATGTTTTCGTAATGTGATTCTGAAAATAAGTAACAATCCATAAGTCACTCAAACCAAACAGGAAGGCCTATGATTGTTGTGTGTAGGATTCAAATTATTTCATAATTGTATAGAATGGTTTCAATTTTCAATTTTAAATTGACATTGTCTGCATGTATTATGCAAATCAATACAAATTTGTTATATGCAAAATAACTATCAATTTTACTATCAATGGTCAATTTCCAATTTCATTTCATTTAATTATAGGAGATGTGTTTATGGGTCAATTTTGTTTCAATTAATTATAGGAGATTGTTTAGGGATCAATTTCATTTATAGGAGAAATAAATGATTGTCGGTTAGGGTTAAAATATGGTTTATATATTTGAAGTCATTCTTTCTCAACCATGTGTATAAATTAGTGTTTGGATTGGATTATCATAGACACCTTATACTTTCATTGTTTTAGTTTTTACAATTTCAATTCTTCTAGTTTTACTTCTCGCACACACCATACACTTGAACATAAGGGTCATCTGTAATGTGTTCATGTAGGGAAATAGAAGTGAGTGTGAGTAAGTTTGCACAAGTAGTATGCCACCTACATCATTGTGTTGGCAACTCTAAATGAAAATTGTTTGGTTCACTCGGGCTTGTGCCATATTTTCATGTCCCTTTCCTCTATACTACCCTTTCTATTCAACTCATTTTCACTTGTCCTCACTAAAATTAGAGAGCAGTAGGGATGCATGCATGCATGTGTGTGTGTGTGTGTGTGTGCACTAGAACCCATCAACATTGTAATTGGAAGAACAATAGGGATGTATGTGGATGTTAACAACTATTAACATGGATGTTCCAACATCACAAATAGTAATTTTTTCTTCTATGGTCATGATTGTCTAGTGGGAATTGTTGGATTTACTATATTAGCTGATTCTTAGGATCAATAGATTTGAAGCCCAGAAACTACCGTATCAGAATCCATATTGGGAAAGGGGAACAACCTATGTATTTTTTCTATCTCAGGATTCTGCCATGATTTGGTTTAAAAAAATGAATTGCCTGAATGTTCAAGATTGTATTGTTGAAGACATAGGGAAAGACCTTTATGCGAAGAGGCAATGCATATATCCATCGCAACTTGTATCTATCTTTCTGTCACAATACATGAACTTGTTGCAGTCCAGTCGTAACCTAAGACAAATTGCAGAGGCTTATATTGATGAATGATTCTGGAATACTTTGGAGGAGGCCATCAAGTCATACGAATTGTATAGTGGCGAGGCATATGTAGCCAGAATTTTTCCCCAGTCAATGTTGAAGGGAAAAAAAGAGATGAGAATCATATTGAAAGAATTTATGGAGGATATAGTATATAATGAGGAGGATGAAATAGACATTGTATTTTATATGCGTGGGTCGAGAGTGCCACTGCACTTTCGTGCTGATTTAGAGAATATTTCAACTGCAATTGCATTGTTGTTGTATAATAATTCAAAAAATATGTACCCCTCAGGTGTAGAATGCACAACTAGCATATACAGGAGGGAATATCCATATATGTGCACCAATTAGCATGGGAAGTGATGAATTTTGGTGCTAGCTGATTTTCAAAATACATATTTTCTATAATACTAATTGATACTAAATGAAGTTGACATGAACACATTTGAAGATTTGGAAGTAGAAGCTTACATATATTTCTATTTTCTACATATTTTTTCACACCCTTCGCTATTGGATGTCTTTCAATGCCTTTCTATTTTATGTAAATTTGATTGCAATTTTAGTGTTAATGCTCACTTTCCAATTTCAATTCATTTATTTTTAGGCTTTGTTAATATGGCTCAATTACAATTATAGGAGAAATAGTTTATTTATGGTTAGGGTTACAATTATAGGAGAAATAGATGCTTTACACTGCAACATGCATTGTCACCTTACTTGTCATAGATGTCTTACTGATTTAAAAGTCTACTATTCCTAATTATAAAAGGAATGCATTTTCCATTGTCAATACTAGTAATATTGCATCAGCAAGATGTCTTCATGATGTAAGAAGTCTAGTATTCCTATATGAACAAGATATGTGTTTTCAATTCTAAATAGGATCAAGTAGCCAAAAGGTGTGTTGTGTCCAATAGGTGATATGCTAGTGGATGTGTTTGGGCCCCTTTCCTTCTATCATTTACTACGCATACCTCCTCGCAGATTGTGCCATCTTTCATCCCTTTATATCCCACCTTTTATGGAGATTTCTATTTTTTTGGGACTGAAAAGCTAAGTGGAGGAACACCCTACAACTTAGCCATGCAATGAAAGATCCCAAGAGGATCCTTTCCCTGAACTTCTGTAAATTTTAATTAAAATAATAGATTTTCCTGTGTTTTCTTTGTGGTCTTAGAGAATTAGACAGAAGTTGCAAAAGGATTGTTTCTTTCTTTGTTTTATATTTTGAATTTTCAAGATATAAGTAAAACAGTAAATAACAATAGAAGCAAATAAGGAGTAAGCTGAAACAACATGCAATAATATAATATCCAACCAACCAGAATGGCTACAAATCATACCAGGCAAGATATGCAACCAATATGCCAGCAAAGGGTGTTTACAAATGAGGAATGATGACGCCTAGCTGCAGAAATGAACCAGCCATGCACCAAGGGTAGAGATGGTTGTCGTAAGCCAAACAATAGACCACGTGACAGCTGAAAGACAGTCATACGGCTACGAAAGTCACGCCAAGGCAGCCTGGAGACCCCACGTGCCAAACAAGACTCCCAATGTACACTGCCACAGCACTCCCAATGCTGAACTTAACACTCTCTGTCAACTCTGAAAATAATACTGTAAAATATTGTTGAAACTATCTATTGGGGTTTGTGTCCCAATAGCCAGACTCTGGG
>MU223500.1:40440-51846 GCA_018584345.1 Thuja plicata
ATATATACTTTAAGAAACCCCTCCCGGGAAAAAAATGTAAAATTTGGTGAATCCAACATTATTTTGATGGGAAAAAATTCATATCGAGGGCGATTTTTTTGAAAGTAGGAAAAAAATTAATTTGTATTGGCGGTTTGTTTCATAGCACATTAAAATTACATAAAATTGTGGCGAATGAAACATTTTTTGGGGTAAAATATATATTTATTGAGGTGAATTTTTTGGTTTTCAAAAAAAAATTGTAATATGTTAGCTGAATTATTTTCTTTAGAAGGGAAAAAAAATAATTCTATTGGCGAAGTTTATTCGCCCATTGAAAATTGTTTTATTTTATTGCCTAATTTTTTGTTGGTTATGAGAAAAATATGTATTTTGTTAGCGAATTTCAAGAGTCGTGTGTGTCGTGTGGGCCCTGGGACCAATTGCAAATGGCAATTCATTAAACATCTAATTATTGCAATGTCTTGTCAAGTTAATATCGCATTTTTTGTTGCCAAGTTATCCACCTTCACTGCACATGGTATGGATACCATTGACACGTAGGTACCTTAAATCTATTATTTTATAATCATACAATGTAAATGTATTAATCGAGACTGTTGATTGATAGTAGATCAACGACTTAAGTTTTATCTCGGGCCCAGTTTCTTGAAAGAAATAGATTTCTGCAAGAAGTCTCCGAAATGGAGACACGTGGCAAGTCTAGCACGATGACTTGCAAGAAATGAATGTCTTGTCACTGAGAGTGACAGTGACATTCTTTAACTTTGATCCACTCATCACGCACAGTTTCCAAATGCATACTAGTACAAACTATAATATAGTCACTATATTAGTAATTTCCCACACTCGTGCATTAATGGGAAGGATTTACCTAAAGATATGGAAGATTAAATTTTTTTAAGGACAAGGTTTATTTATAGTCTACGTTCTTGCTTCCTTCTTCATCAATTTCAATTTTCTTTTGCCTCTCAGCCTCTGGTTTTAAGTTTTTACATCTGTATAATTTCAATTTTTTGTGTGTAGTTTGAAGGTTTAGGTTTTTAGTTGAGGGTATCCAAGCTCTGAAAGTAGAGATGGACACACCAATTAGGTTAAGAACCACATCCACTGATGAGCAGAAGCCCTTTTTGGGCATGATACTAGAAAGAAAAATTGTTCTGTTACAGTGATTTATCAATATGAACAATACAAGCATATGTTATGCTTAAGTAGTCCCAGTTATAGCTTGCATCATCTTCTGTCTGATTCTTACATCACAATGCATCTACACATTCCACACACATCTTCGCATCATAAAACAACTTTACTTTTATACCCAATCTTAAAAAGGTTCTTCCAGTTTGCTCACAAGAACATCACAAAACATGTCCAACACTTAACCAAATAGAAAATACATAGTCGGTGATCATACATCAACAAAAATAGGGTGGCACCCAATCCAAATCCAAAGTAGCACTTCTGGATTCCACAAAATACTCCCTTAATCATCACGACCACTCATCTTCCATGTATCACTATTGTATTGTCTTCACTCTAGCTTAGGCTCTACAACTATAATTTCCTTCTATCATACATTAATAGAAATATTTAAGTTTTACCTTTTCTTGACATTTATATATCTTGTGCATATTTTCCTTGTGTTGAATGCTTATGTTCTTTATTTCAAGTTTGTATGGTGTGTCTAGTGTACTCATGAAGGAAATTATAGTTGTAGAGCTTAACCTTGTAGAGCTTATTTATCTAGATTGTTCAATAATTGGTATTACTCTTGCTTTGAATATCTTGAATTTTTCTATAGCCTCTCATTTTTCTCTTAAGAATGTTACCTTGGTTTATCTAGAATAATTTTCAATTAAAAGCATGAAATATCTCTCACCTTGTAAGGTTCTTGTTCTGGTTGGACGTCATAGGTTAGTGTATACAAGATCCAACAAACTGGTAGATGATTGTTATTTTCCTTTGAACATTTCTCTTGTCTATTTTCCTTCTTGACATCCTTTGCAGATAATGTTTTCTGGTTTGTTCAGTCTTGGAATATATCTAACTGCTCTTGTTGAACTTATCCTTCCAAAATTGTCAAAGTTAATTTGACACATCCTCTAGTGTTAAAGCCAACTGGCATCAGACTGCGATAATAAGCATCTTTTCACACCTTCCAGCTGAAACATATTTCCATCTTTCCTTCCGACTGCAATAACAGTTCCAAACTTCTTCCAGATCTCGCAACCATCATCCTGAAATACAACCTCATACCCATTTTTGCACATTTGTCCAACACTCACCATATTATGGTATAAACCCTTCACATAGTAAACATTTTCAATGCTATGTTTTCCATCAAAAGTAATAGAACCAATTCCAACAATATGTTTCATTTGATAATCACCAAATCTAACAAGACCACCATCATATTCCTCAAGTTTCACAAACTTTATTTTATCACCTCTTCATATGATTTGAACATTCACTATCAATCAACCATTCATCTCTATTTCTTTTAACATACAATGAATTCTCAGTGAAATCATTAGATCTCATTCAAATGTTAGATATTAAATCTAGATTCATCCTTTTCTACCAAAAATAAATATTCTTCTTGATCTGATTCATCATCTGATATACTGGCCTTTTCATAATAAGTTTTTTTATTGAATCTTTTGAACTTCTGTATTGTTCCTTTTTACGGACACCGGATTTCTATATGACCAATATTTCCACATCTAAAACATTTAAGAGTTAACATAATTTTGTATTTTTTAGTGCCTTTCTTCAACTTCCTTGTGAAATTCACTTTCAACTCATCTGAACTTTGACTATCTGGATCAGCTTCTATCTTTGTGCCTTTAAAGGTTGTTTCAATTTTCTCATTTTCCTTTCTAAATTTCCTCAACTCAAAAGCAGTCAGCGTCTCTCTAGTGAATTTCTTCGTATCATAGACTTCCTCAATAGATGAGATCTTGTCGTTGTAACTCTCTGGTAAAGTCATCAAAATCTTCTCCATAATATCTTCATCTATCAGAGTGCCTCCTTGATTTTTGACTTCAATTTCAGCACTGTGAACTTTCTGAAAATAGCATGCAATATCTTCACCTTCTTCCATTCTCAAGTTTTCATATCTACGCTTAGCAGTCAACTTCTTTGATAATTTAACTTTATCATTTCTTTCAAAGATATGTTTCGTTTTTTCCTAAACTTCCTAGGCAGTGTTCAATGAAATAAATTTTGTTAACTCATTCTTTGATAAAGCACTAAAGATAGCGTACCTCACTTTTTCATTCCCTTCATAGGCAAAAATATCATTTGTAGTAGTAGGACCATTCGCCGATACAATATATTTTTGTCTCAAGCACTTTCCAAGTAGTGTAGCTCAGGGAAATCGGGTAATCTCTCATGTGCACTTTCCAGAAACAATAGTCGGATCCATCAAACATAGGAATTGACAATTTGTGTGTCATCGAATCTACCTCAAGCGGTTAAACTCTCCTTCAAGGAACCAAAGCTCTGATACCAATTGTTGAACAATCTAGCTAACTAAGAGGGGGGTGAATTAGTTATTATAAAACAATTTACTTCAATATACCTAATTAGGAGAAACCTTAAATCAATCAAATAGAACTAACATGCATGAACAAGAAAGAACAAAAGGACACTATGCACAATGAACACTAGATTTACGTGGAAAACCCAAGATGGGAAAACCCACAGAAAAGCTAATTCTCATGAATAAAGACATCGATTAAGGTGATTTTTACAATGAAGGATCACTGCCAAGATGTTCATTGCAAGTAGGCTCACTGTCGATAGGCTCACTACCAGTAGGCTTACTATCGGTAGGAATAACTATCCAGCTATAAAACTAGCTATCACAGCTGAAAAAATGGCTCACTGCCAAAAGAAGAAATAATGAGAAAACAGATACACCACTGAAATAGTAATCAGCAACTGCAACACAAAAGAATTATAGTATATGCTTCCTTTGATTGCACACTTTCGCACATACAATAATATCTGAATGTCTTCTTCTCAAGTTTGCCTCTCTCATTCGCAACACTTTTCACATCGAATAGAATCGTCCTTTACATATACTATTTCATGCTTCCATATCCATTCATGTCGGCCAAGCACAATATTAATTATCAATTTACCAAGTCGCCAAATACAATTTGAAATAGGCCACCACAAGACATTCTCGTGGTGGAAAGGAATGAAATGTGCACCAAACCAAAAACTCCTTGCACAAAATAACATGCTACATATTACCATGATATTCGGTGCCAACAAACAGTATTCACATGTTACAATACATACTATGTTGTCGAAACACCACTTAACAATATCTAGATCAGTCTGAACCCAAAAAGATGTAGCACAATATGTTACAATAGGAATGGGACCAGAATAAACACGGTCAAAGATAGATCAATGTAGCACAACACCTAGAGTACGCCGATTCTGGATTACTAAAGCATCAAACCGAACTATGTCCAACCAATTAGAATATGTTGACATCAATGACAACCATTAATGACAATAACAACAATAATATCACATTCGAACACCATTTACATTATTGTTAAGCTTACATGTATGCTCTAGCTAAAGGTGTTGACTTGTTTGATTTTGAGTTTCATTGCTTGTTTATGCATCTAAATATATTTTTTTTGTAAAAATGTATTGTTGAGATCAAAGGATTTGAAATGAATGAACAAAATTTGAATTAATAGTTAATGGGAAATGCAGGAAAAAATATTTACTTGTTTATATATGGAAAGGTGAGATGAAAAATAGATTTCAATTAATTGTTTTAAATGTAAATTAGAACAATTCGTTAAATAATAAAAACTAATAGTATAAAGGGATTAAATTAGATAAATCATTTGTTTAATTGTTTAGTAGGGAACTCATTAAATTTGGATGATGTTAGAGTGGTGATGATGTTTAAATTAGTCAATTAACATGTTGATGATGAGACAATAGAAATGATGTTGAAATATGTTATTATGAACAATGATAGATTTTAGGTGTATAGGTTTCGTCAAAAATTCAAGATGCAACCATACATTTAGAGATCCTTTTAGCGAAAGCTTTAGAGCTTATTTATAATTTTGAATATTTCGATAAACAATGTAGATTAGTTGATATGATTTTTCTAGAATGTATGAGTCATCATGAATGAGTGCAATTTGATTTATTTTAAATGGATGCTGAGGGAAAATTTTGTCTCAAGTGATTATGGCAATTAAATGTTTTGTTGTAGTCATATGACAAGGTATTAAACATGTTTGTTGCAAATATAAAAGTTGAGATTAAGATTTTTTAAATGAATCAATGAGATTCGATTTGACGAATAGTGTAATAAAATGAAGAGAGATTAATTCATTTGTTAACATGAGATATAAATTAAACTTTACTTAATAATTTAGATATGAGATTGAAATAATGCAATTGGGTCCTTCATCGATGCATCTTGTTTGTTACTCTCTTTTCGAGAGGAGTTTTTCCCATGTGGTTTTCTCCTTTTCTTCTCTTTGTGAGAGATTTCTATTTGCATTTCTTTGTATTGTACATGGGTACCTGACATGGCCTACTTGTAGGGACTCATCTTGCATCTAGCTCATTTTGCATAATAATCTTCTCCCTAAGTTGCAATTAAGGAGGGGTGTTGGATTAAATTATTATTTACTCTTATACTTAAATTTACTTGGACATTATTAAATAATTAGATGCATATTTTAGTTACTGGTAGTTTTATGGTTACTCTCATTTACCAGATTATTCCTTACCTTTATAAACAAGATTCTACACACTATGTAAGTATCTCAATACAATTCATTTTTTTGGTGAAATATTTTTCTCTTCATGTGAAAGTTAATTTTTCGTTTGTGGTCTTGTAGTGAAGTCCATACTTCAACAAAGTAGATGTTATTTAACTATTTTGAATGTGATGTAAAAAGCAAATCAAATTAAATTATTTTAAATCTAAGGAGTTAAATTAAATTTGTTTAGTTTAAATGAGATCAAATCAATCCAAATCATTTAATTACTTAGTGGTGTAGATAATAGTACAACATATAAATATACATTTAATTGTTTGCTATGGAACTAATTATTGTAGGATGATATTAAGATGGTAATGTTGTTAAATTACTCATTATCATGATGATGCTACTAAGTTAGAAATGATACTTAAATGTGTTATTAAGGAACAATTGTAAATGATAGATGTTTACAATATGCAACTATGTCTCAATTTGTTCAATCAGCACACAACAAAAACGTCCTTATCCCAAATAATTTTTCAAATTAGAATTATAAAGGGTACTCCCCTTACATAATCAACACATGTTCTAATACCACTTGATGAAAGGCCACACCACCCTTACACACTCAAAACGTGCACTAATACAACTTGATGAAGGGCCACAACACCCCTACAAACTCATCCAAACACAAAACAACATAGAGACAAAAAGAGAATAAAAATGCTTCACAAAGCATAGATTGATAATACTTGATGATGCTTACAATGCTCCCAAATTCTTGCAGATGATATCCTTACAACTTCTTGAAAAAGAGATCATTACAACTTCTTGAAAAAGAGATCATTACAACCTCATACAAGATGAAATCATTACAACTCCTTACAAGATGAAATCATTACAACCTCTACAAGATAGGATCATTAAAATTTCTTGAAGAAGAGAGAGCTCCCTACAAATGCTCATATGCCTTGCTTATATCGGCACTTACCACTCAAGATATTACAATCACAACCAATGTAAGATAAAGATTGGAAAGAGTAGGTATAACTACCCTGCTACAAATATTAAATGCAAGATGCAAAATATTAAATGACATCTAATATGATCCTATGAACTTTTATTAAATGATAAGTTACAACAAGCAACTTCATGATTTTTTTATTTTTTTTTTTCAAAAATCACTCTTTTTTCTTTTTCCCTATTTTTTCAGAATTCCCTGTTTTTCCAATCTCCTATTTTTCAGGATTGTTTTTTCATTTCATTTTTTCTCTTTTTTTTCGGATGATGCAAGATTGTTCTTACACCCTAGATGCTCCTGCATCATAGAATGTTTTGGTATGCCCTTTTTTTGTCACATGCCTCGAAGAGTTGTCGCAAATTATGAATAGTAAACTAGTTATTAAAATAGGATGATATTAATATGATAATGTTGTTGAATTAGTCTTTATCATGATGATCTAAGTTAGAAATGATATAAAATGTGTTATCACAAAACTTTGTAAACATTAGATGTTTACAATAAGCAACTATGTTGAAATGTCATTAGATGAGGCAAGGTTGTGCTGGTCTCTCTAGCGACCAAGTTGTTGTGCGAAGTTGGAGTGTGTGGCATACATTACAGGAGTATAGGCCACACAAGTGGCCTCTCTTCTGCCTTGTTTCATTTCTCTATTTTTTAAGTTTCTATTTGTTAGTGCCTTGTTACACTTCTATCGTGATTTTCTTTCTACTTTTTTGTCCTGTGGTCTTATCTAGACTGCAAAGGCATGCACCAAACCTCCTATCTTCGTACCCTTGGTCTGCCCAAGAAGATAGAGGTCAATTCAGAGGTTGTTGAAGAAGATTTCTTGGGTCATTCTGCCACCAAACCACCCAAACTACTTGCTAACTCTAAATCTTTCAAAGACGTAAATAGCTAAGTGGCAAGTTGCCCTCCCATGACATGTTTTGTCTTTAGGGATTCTGCCTGTGACAACAATAATGGAAGATGAAATGGTAAGTTGATTGCTCCTTCTCTGCATAAACTAACCATTACTTTGAATGATAAAATCTTAACTACAAACTATAATGAGAATATTAGGTTAAAGGATATTTCTATTTTCCTCGTTGCTTTTGACATAAATAGGGTTTCGACAAGAAAATTTCTCAATAACTGGTTTAGAAATGTTTGGGAAAATAAGCTAGGGATTCAAATTTCCTTTTGCATACTTTTGTCGAAAGGATTGTTTCTTATGTGTTTCAAGGATAATAAAATGTTACTATAAGGGAATTTTGGAATATACGAAAAAGTATTTTCAGGGCCCTTAATTGGGATCCCAATGCTATAAATGAGGAAATTTTTGCTTTGATGAGCCCTTCTTGGCTCACTGTGAAGAATGTCTCACCATTTTTATGGTCATTTCTTCTGCAAAGCCTAGCCTCTAGTGGAAACATTCTTAGAATGGATAACCCTAGGGTTAACATCCCTCATCTCCATACTCGAGTTTTTCTCAGTCAACCCTGGTGTTGCGGTTTAAGAAAAAATTATATCTATTCAAGATAACATCTATGGTGTTGATATTGAGATCTTGGGTGGTATCAATGCCTATTATCTCTGTAGAAGGGAAGGGCACCGAACAAGAAGTCACCCTATCCTTAGTGCCAAAAAATGTACTATTCAATCCCAAAACTCACATGCCCATCCTCACACTAATAACACAAGCCCTCCCCTAGCAACTCAACCACTCTCATTGTGGGCAATGTTGGTGACACTCTGACTAATAACCTTCAAGATGGAGATGATTCCCCATCCCTTTCCACTACCAATGTTGCCTCTCTGACCTCCCTCGTCCACCCCCCCCCCACCCNCCCCCCCCCGCCCCCCCCCCCCCCCCCCCCCCCCCCCGCCCCCAATTCTCCCTCCCCCAACTCCTCCTCTTCCCACCCCAAGTGAGCACACCTTTAAGCCCAAAAGGGGCAAACCTTGCAAGAATGCACAACAAAACTGATGGATGATCTAAAGAACAATAAGAAAAGGAAAGAGGGAATCCACTCTTCTAAAAGCAAGAAACCTCATACTCAGAAATCAATTCCAGTCATGATTGAGCCCCCTTCCTCGAGCTCAAATGAGCATGTGACAATTAAGGGCAAAAATCATGCTAAAACATCTATGGTGGAATCCATAGTCAAAGAGCTTGAATTCATTGGGAGATCCAATGGGATTAATCATGGGTCGACTACAAGACCTAGCACCCTAAAGGGATTAAATTGCAGAGCCAATTTGACATCCTTACTGAGGACAAGATTTTGGAATTCCCTGAGAAGCCCAATTTAGATGCTCTCTTAACCCTAATAGGCTTGGTCTCAGGTGAAGGGCCTAATAATAGACCTATGGATCCCCCAGCACTGATTGAACCCTCGAATACTATGAGGGACATACCTATGTTGGCTAGTTTGGGTCCTAGCGTAGAGGATGAATTGCCCCCTATCTCTGCATCAAGACTGGATGGCAATGATATGTCCATCATAAGCATCCCAACTAAGCCTCTTTTGTGTCCTCCAAATTCATTGGATGTCTTTGGAACATAAGGAGGTAGGCCCTCTACAAAAGACCTATGTGGTGAAGCTCCTTCCACCACCCCCTACTCATAGAGAATAGTCATGCTACAAAGGAACCACATAGCTCGGTGGCCCATAAAAGGAAGCATAGGTTAGTAGATTTACCTGGTCCAAACTCTAAAAGGAAATAAATTGAAACCACCCTACCTAAGTGCTTTGAAAGCTTCAAGGTGGACATACATTCCATTGAATATCTTATCTATGGGACTACAATGTATATCATGGAATATCAAAGGGCTTGAATCCCTTGATAGAAACATTGTAAAGAGGTTTATCAATAACCTGAGAAATAAGGACTTTGTATTCCTGCAGGAAGTAAAATCTACCCAATTCATGCTTGGTATCACTCTTAAATGCATCTGGTAGGATGCTACCCAATTCACCACAAACCATTCCAAAGGAAAAGGTGGATATGTCATACTTATTGCTGATAAATTGGCCAATAAAGTCAAACAATGGGGAACTTCCCCATGTAATAGGGTCATCTGGGTCATCCTTGAGGTGGATAGTGTAGATATGGGTCTTTGTTCAATCTATGCACATAATGAGAACAAAGAAAAGATTGAACTATGGAAGGCTCTATATAATCTAAAAGATATCCTTTGGATCTTAAGAGGAGACTTTAATATGATTGAGTGGCATGAAGATAAGAGGGGTGGTAATAGAATGGAATGTAAAGTTAATAAATTGTTCTACTGGCCCAAATTGAAGGCAAAACTCAATGTCTTTGACCCTTTGGAAAGTATGAAACATGAACATAACAATATTTGGTTTACATGGTGTAATTTCAACCATGGAAATAAGAAAATATATAGCAAACTTGATAGATTTTATACAAATAAGGATATATCCAATTTTATCAACAAAGATGGTAATTGCAGGGTTCAAGATCACCCATCCACATTGTCAGACCATCACCCATTGTGGTAGAAATCCATATCCTCAACCAAAATTCCCTTCTCACAGAACATCTGGCAAATTCATCTTCAATACAGACTTGTTGAAATATGAGGACTTCTATAATTTGTCCTTATGATTAGGCAAATTAATATGTAGATGCTTAAGGAGGCTACTATCATTGAGTAGTGGACACAAAATGTGAACAACGGGAAAAGCGTGTTTTAGATTATTGGTAGAAAGAAGGCCCTTGACTATAAAAGAACAGAAGCCATCCTTAATGACAAACTCTATGACCTAGAGCGAAAACTATAGGACCGCCCTTTGGACCAGGACATAAAAAGTAACTAGGTTGAAACTAAAAATGATCTCAAGAGGCTCCAAAATTAGAAAATTAGTGGCATGAAAATTAGAACTAAGCTTAACTAGATGAATCATGGTGATAAGGGGTCCAAATACTTCTTTAACATGTCAAAGAGTAAACACACAAGAGAAAGGATTCCAAAGGTTGTTGATGGGAATAATATGGTAGAAAATCTCTACAGAAAACTCTTCACATCTGAGGAAAAAGGTGTATGTGTCTGAATGTTGACCTCTAAATCAGCCACAACACAACATAGTCATTTCTCAATCGTTGAATCGCAAAGATGAACATGAATTTCTCATTCCACAATATCGATCGAATCGGCCTGTTGCCTCTTATTTAGTTGGGGTGTTTAATTACTCTCAGAACGAGAGCCAACAACCATAGACCATTGCTAAAATGGAGGATTTGAAAGCTTTGAAAAATTAAATTAAATTTATTCTATATGAGGGATGCAATTGTAATCTAGGAATGAAGATGCAGATTTTAAGCTAAGAAACTTGGAAAAGATAACATAATTAAGCTACTTGATAGTAAAAAAACTAAATTGAGATGAAAAATGTCACTAAGCTAAATGAAATTACACTAAATATGCATTGGAAATATGAGAGAATTGAGACAATAATTCACTATAGTTTTGGTACTCTAAAATTGCTCTCTCAAATGAAGGAAAGAAGGTCCATAATATAGAAAAGCCTGAAGAGAGGATGAAGAGTTTCTTGGGAAGAAACGGCTGACTCTTCATCTTCATGGAGGAAGGTGAGACAAATATGAAGGAATTAT
>MU223500.1:60254-83894 GCA_018584345.1 Thuja plicata
GCAAGAGGAATGTCTAGCACTTGACAAGTGACATCTCTTTCAACAGGTCCAACCCGAATGGGTAGCACAACTAAACCTTTAGACTTTCTTTCTTCTTCATCATAGGCTTTGATAGTAATTTTCTTGCAGGAATCTATGTGATCTTCATCATAGCCTAGCTGAGCAAGCAAGTGATCAGAGCAGATGTTGAGGCCAGCACCATTATTAATAAGGACATGGCGGACAAGCTTTTGGCCAATCATGACCTCTATATGCAAAGGGGCGTTATGCGGGTGGCTGACTGAATGGTCGTCTTCTTCTGAGAAAGACAGATAGTGCGGTGAAGTCAAGTGACCCACTATAGATTGAAACTGATCAAGATTAATATCTTTGGGGACGTTAGCCTCTGCGAGGGCTTTATCCAGAATCTGCCTGTGAGCAGGCGAGATCTTCAACAGCTCAAAGATGGTTATTTGAGCATTGGTTCTTTGCAGCTGGTCGAGAATACTATAATTAGCAGTAGGAGGTGTGGGGACCATTTTCGTGGTCTTATTGGCAGGGCGAACAACAGCTTTATCCGTGGGTTGCTTCGGTGCGGATGTAGTAGCAGGACGGTCAGGACCCTTGAGAGTGATCTTAGCGCGGGATCTGGTAACGATGTTTGCGCAATCTTGGGACGATTCAGGTTCAGACGAGCGAGACCCAAGGCCTCTCAAGACAAACGGGGTCTTAGGTTTAGTAGCATCCCCGCTCCCCTTGATAGTAATCACATCACAATACTCAACTTCGACAGGTTCGATCATGTTGATGACATTGTCATTAGTGGTATGCGTGTAGTTAACCTTGGCATTGATGTTCTTAGTGTTGGAAGACTTGCGTTTCTTGTGAGGAGGAAAGGGATCTTTAAATGCCTGGTGATATGAATTCTTATTATGATTATCCACAACAATATCACCATTATCAATCAGATCTTGGACCTTATGGCGCAACTGAAGAAAAGTAGAAGTCTTATGACCCTTGTTCTGGTGATAGTCACAGTATGCGTTGTCGTTCCACCAATGGGGTCGCAGTTGCGGATCATATGGACGCTTGTCCAAAGGAGTGAGAACCTGGTTTTGCACCAAAGTCTTGTAAACTACATCAAGCGGTTCTCCCAAGGAAGTGAATTCATGCTTGGGTCTAGGAGCCTAAGGTTTGTTGGTAGAGAATCTGGAAGGCGGCTGAGTGTTTGTTGCAGCCTTTTCAATAGTTTTGATTGCTTGTATACTAGAAGTAAGATTGAAAACTGGTTTTGAAGGAGCCAAGGTCATATTATCAACTACTCCATCATTCACAATGTCCCTATTCTTGTTGACAAACTTCCCTTTATTTTTGTTGGAAGAGGAGGAACCTTGTTTGTTGTCTTTGTACAAAGTCAATTCCCCTTTCTTAACCATAAACGCCTCTATCCTCACAACTTGCTTAATCATGCTGTCAAAATTGAGGGGACCTTGAAGTTGTACCTGATACCCAAAATTAGGAGTGAGATTGTCCAAGAAGATGTCGAGTTTCTCATATTCGAGTATTTTATGAGGATACTTGGTGCAAAGTTGTCTCCATCTCTGGAGAAAAGTCAGGAATGGCTCCCCTTGTCTCTGCTTGAGATTGCAAAGGTCCCTGATGTTGACGAGATGTTGTGTGTTGTGAGAATAATGTTAGATAAAGAGATTTGCGATCTCATCAAAAGTCTTAATGCCGGTGGGTAGTCGAGAAAACCACTCCATGGCAGGTCCACCCAGACTTCGGGGGAAAACACGCATTAAATAAGTTTGATCATGAATGAACTCCATAGATAGGGCCCCAAATTCTCTCAGATGATCCTAAGGATCGGTGGTACCCAGATATTTATCATACTTAGGGAGTTCTACACCCTTGGGAAAAGGTGGCATATGAAGACTCCTATCAAAAGGAAAAGGACAGATGCTCTCCATCGTGAATTGTTGTGCGGGTTTGACCTTATCCTTTACAAGTTGGCTAATTTGGTTTTGCATATCTTGAATCATCTTTTGCAATTTGGTAGTCTCAGTCTCTTCTTCTTTAGTCACAAGTGTTTCCACTTTGAAATCTGGGAGTAGCTTAACTCCTTGGTTTGCCAATTCAAGAAAATATTTCTCTTTATCTTCTGCAAGGAGAATTTCCATCATCTTGCTGAGAGCCTTATTAGATTTTGCAGCATCTATGTCATTTTGAGTTATCAGATCATCATCATTACCAAGGATCTCATAAATGCTTGGGTTATGATCTTGACTCTGGTCATGTGGAGGAGGGCGATGGTGATGCTGATCACCTTGTTGACCCTGATCATTTTGAGATTGGTCATGGGCCTCGCTGTATTGACCTTGTAGGAAATTGAAAGGGCTTCCCATGTTGTTGATGTGGGATTGTGCTGTGTGCACAGGTTCAGTGTGAGTGTGTGTATTGAGCCGAGAGTTCGTGGCCAATGTAACTTTTGGCGGGTCAAAGGGGTCGATGGGTTTGGAAGGATCAATAGGTTCACAAGGATTGATAGGATCAAAAGGATCAATAAGGTAGCGAGGATTGTCAAGAAGATCGACCCAAGTAAGCAACTTTCCAAAGTTTTGTTGATCTAGAAGCAATGAGTTCTGTTGATCTTGAAACAATAGTTCAAGTTGTCTTTGAAACAAGGGATTATAGCACAGCTGGAACACTGGTTTCTGATTTGGACTGGGATCTATACTAAATGGAGAGGAGGAACGTGAGGATCCCTCTTGACTATCAGATTGAACAATAGGTTCAAAATAACCTCTTCCTTGATTACGAGATCTACCTTTACTTATTCTGGAACCACGAATGGGAAATATGTTGCCGCTTCTAGTCGTAACAGGCATAGATGAAGATGAAACAAGAGAGAACTTAGGATCCAACTCAGAATTCTGTCTCTAAAAATAGCGAAAATGAGACAAAGGCTAGAACAACCAAGATGTGAAATGCACCTGGCGCGAATTGTCGAGAGTATGGCTAGAATAGCCGAGATGTGACTATCGCATCGCAAGGTACAAAAGCACAGAAATGTAGGACAAAGAATAAAGAGACAAAATAAGTTTGAGCAAGAATCGCTCGGTTCGCAACTCGAGACAATCAATTTCAGACTGTAGACAACAGGGGAACAGGCAATCAGATCTCAGACAAAAATCAGATCAGGCGAAAAACTCATCAGTCAACGGGAAATAGCTCGTTGTTTTGGGACACTAGGGTACAGATTCGCGCGAGAAAGTGTTGGTTCACGCGAGGAAATGCTTAACTACGCGCGAGAAAATGAAAGCTCGTGCGAGGAAATGCTCAGTTTCTGGAATCTCACGCGAGAAAACTCTAGGTTTCGATAGCTCGACTCAGTTTTCAAGACAAAAGTCAGATTTCGAGACACAATCAAGACTGTTCTCTGACATAATTTCCAGATTTAGGACAGTTTTATGACAATTCAGATCAGCAATCTCAGTTTGAATGTGACAAGCAATCGTTAACAAGCACAAAGTTTTCATGAAACAATAGTGACGCAAGAAGTAGTCGCAAACAGTTCTACCAAGGACAAGGCAACTTGGCAGAATCATGGGAGTCTTTGTTTAATCATGATTGGACAGTTTAAGACTTGAAACAAGCACTTAGTTATCCCTACAAAAAAAATGGTAGAGAAGACAAAATCCGTGCCTCACTGGCTTATGTGTATGCGTGCACCTCACACAGCTGTGTCACCCCCTAGAGGGCGCCTATGTTTTTGGTGTTTCCAAGGACTAAATAATATATGTTCGAAGGTTACCCTTAAAGCAGGGGCCAGCGTCATATACCACTTCAAGCGTCCAGGTGCATACCTATGTTGAGAATCTAGGGGAGAGATTCTTCCCCCTCCCTGCGCAAAGATTATGTCTTCTTTCGGAGGTGATCCGGGTAGCCAACTAACTAAGAAAGTTTTTAATGGGCTTCCGTTCACAATAACCTTCGGTGTCCCCGATACAGGGTTGGGGCCTCGCAGCCACACCAACACTTGAAAATACACCCCCGCAAGCAGGGCTGGGAGAGGCGTCGCTCAGTACAACAGACAAGACTTTCTCAAGATGATAGTCAGAATCATGAGAAAGAAGTTACCATGGCTTTAGAGTCTTTGGACTCGACAAAGCATGCTTTATTATAGTGAGGTGGAATCACCGGTGATAGGTGTGTACTCACTTGGGTCGTTCCCAGAGGTTCAACTTCCAATAGGCCCTCTAAAGGTGACACAAAACTTGGCTCGGATTCGAGAGTCGGATTTTCTGATTCTCTCAAAGAGAGAAGAGCATACTTCTCTACCTCTTCACCTTACCCAAACACACAAGACATATTCATCACCGAGCTAACTCTCCTCCAACCAATTCACGAGCTTTTGGGTTTCTGATTCTCTCAAAGAGAGAAGAGCATAATCCCCTGACAAGTGAACGTGTTAAAGGTTTGTTACCTTTCCTTGCTTCCCTAGGTCTCCATCATGTTAGCAACGTTTGGGTCTCGGATTCATCCATGGGCATCACTTCCATGTAATGAAGAGCCTATTCTCCTATTTTGCTATCAAGATTCCCAAGAAATTTTAACAAGGCCCTAATTATACTATGTGATGAAAGCAATAAACAAGCACAACGTTTTAAAATGATCTTCGACAACCGTCCTGCAAGAAAATCGTTAGCAAGTTTATGTCTTCGTCAAGCAACCTGCAGCCCACTGTTACGCTGTCAGAGAAATCAGAGAGATAAAAACAGCAGCATGTGAAAATAATCAGGAAAACAGTAACAATAATTGCAGAAACTGTGAAATTCCAAAGACTGTCACCAAGTCTCGCGCGAGGAAATACAAGGCTTCGCGCGAGGAAATGCAACAGCTGGCGCGAGAAAGTGCTTTCTCTCGCGAGAGATTGCTAATGAAAGCAAAACTTCGCGCGGCACGCTCAGAATTCTCGCACGAGAATTTGTACCCAGAGAAGTACGGACATATGACAGAGTACAAAATTTTGTCAAAAAATTTTCGAGAGTGAGGTCAGAAATCAATTTTCTGCCCCACGGTGGGCGCCAAAATGTATGTGTCTAAATGTTGACCTCTAAATCAGCCACAACACAACATAGTCATTGCTCAATCGTTGAATCACAAAGATGAACATGAATTGTTCATTCCACAATATCGATCGAATCGACCTGTTGCCTCCTATTTAGTTGAGGTGTTTAATTACTCTCAGAACGAGAGCCAACAACCATAGACCATTGCTAAAATGGAGGATTTGAAAGCTTTGAAAACTTAAATGAAATTTATTCTATATGAGGGATGCAATTGTAATCTAGGAATGAAGATGCAGATTTTAAGCTAAGAAACTTGGAAAAGATAACAGAATTAAGCTACTTGATAGTAAACAAACTAAATTGAGATGAAAAATGCCACTAAGCTAAATGAAATTACACTAAATATGCAATAAAAGCTTGGAAATATTGTTAGAATAGTCCCAAAAGGATAACTGAGAGGGGGGGTGAATAAGTTATCAGTAACTTTACTTCTTTAACTTCAGTATACAATAAAGTAAATGCACATTCAGATAACACAGTACACAACACACAATTTGATTACGGGGAAACCAAATGGTGAAAACCCCAGTGGGCATTAGCACCCACAATGAACTATACTTGTTTATAGTAATCCCTGTTAGAAGATATTTCAACCCTGTTAGGAGTTGTACTTAACAATGCAATAAGTATAGTGACCTGGTTAAGGGTCGGACCCTGTTAGGAGTCTTTTACAAATAACCATGTTAGGGGTGGTGGACTCACTGTCCAAAAAGCTCACTGCTTCAATGGTGAAGGCTACAACCTTCTGTAGAACAGATATGCACTATATCTGATAATGAACTGTAGAGTAGACCTGTTGTCTTGATCAGTTCCAGTGTATTGTAATCTTCTACTTCTTCTTCACATAGACTCTTGATGAATGAACCACAACTGATATTTTGCTTTGTACATCTTTTGTCTCTTTTCTTATCATTCACACTTAGCGTATCACAAATGATTTTCTATAAGTATCTTCCTCAAAGTATGAGATCATGGGACCTGTAAGACAACTCTTCATAACATCCTTTTCGGCTCTACTAAGCACGCAAACAATATTAAGTCCATGCAACACAAACTGAATAGACGCGATGCTTCACTAAGTCAAACTCACCAAATTATCTCTAACTTTGCAATCTTCTTGAAACACGTTTGGCACCTTTAGATAACAATCATCAACTCATAACTAATCATGAATATACACACGCATATCTTGAAGATAGGCACAACTCAAGAAACACGTTACATACGTCGGCTCTGAACAAATACTCTTCCAGAACTGTAACTGCTAATAATAGAATTACACAACTTGACTTAAACATCATATCTGAATCTGCGTGTATGAACATAACATAATAAACATGTCTACAACATGTATCTAACCACGCAAGGCTAGATATCATCATTCTGATAAGTACATACAAAATCACTACTGTGTATTATATGTTGTCATCAATGACAAACATACAATCAATCAACTATACAGAAACAAATCTCCAACAAATATGAGAGAATTGAGACAACAATTCACTATAGTTTTGGTACTCTAAAATTGCTCTCTCAAATGAAGGAAAGAAGGTCCATAATATAGAAAAGCTTGAAGAGAGGATGAAGAGTTTCTTGGGAAGAAACGGCTGACTCTTCATCTTCATGGAGGAAGGTGAGACAAATATGAATGAATTATTTAATTAAGTAAATGAATTATTGTCACATGGGTGGCTTTTCTCATTGTTTGAATTATTAAATTCAAGTGAGGATAATCCGTTCAAATAACCAAATAATATTTAATTCCCTTGATGTGTATTAGCTAAAGGGGGTGGGATTAATTTAATTTAAAAGCACTTAGGACTTTAGAATTAAATTAATTAATCATAGGGATATTTAACTAATAAATCTTTGAAAATTTAAGAATTAAATATGGTGTAAGATTTATGCAAATTTAGGTTTTCTGCACTTGAGACTAAGTCAATTAAAGACAATTAGGAAGGAGAATTTGTCTAGTACAATAGGACTTCGATGATGAGAATATGCACGAAAATTGATTAGAATTGTAAGGTGCCAATTTTCAGGTGTTACAAAAGGCAGTTAGCATTCTAAGGCTGCAAGGTTATGTGAATCCATCATCCCAAGAAAAATAGACAAAAGGGATTGGGCAGAGCTTGATAAGGACATATCCCTTCCTAAGATACAACAAGTCATCAGCACTCTCAAAAATGACAAGTCCCGGGGATATGATGGGCTTCTTGCTGAATTTTACAAAGCCAACAAATCATGTATAACAAAAGATCTAATCGTTGTATACAAGGAAGCCAAGCTTAGAGAAACCTTGGGAAGAGATATTAATAGGGGACTTATCAAGCTACTCCCCAAGCATGGGGACAAAGAATTAATGAGGAACTGGTGGCCTATTGCACTACTGAATGTTTCATATAAGATCCTCACCAAAGTTTTGACTATGAGACTCACAAACCATACTGCCAAAGTTTGTGAGCAATACACAAATAGGATTCATCAAGGGCTGATACAACTTGGAAAACCCTATCACAATCTAAGAAGCCATGCATTCAGCTAATCGGGATAACCAGGCCATAGGCATGTTCCTGTTAGACTTCGAAAAAGCCTATGACAAAATTGAGTGAGGTTTTATGAAGATGATCTTAAAAGCTTTTGGATTCCCACCCTGCTTCTGTGAATAGGTGAATGTTCTCCTGATAGATGTGGAAACGCAAATTGAAATCAACGGGGAAAGGATTGTTGCTTTCAACTTTGAAAGGTCTATACAAAAAGGGTGCCCACATGTGCCTTCCATGTTTGTTATTGTTGTTGATGCATTATTTTTATATCCTAAAGGAAAACAATATCTCCCCTAAGGTAAGGTAAACGGCTTAAAGTTGCCCAACAATGAGGAGCATATCAATTTGTAGTTTGCAGATGACACTGCTCCATTTCTTGACTTAGATGAGTCCAACATGGACTCCCTGATGCTCAAAATGGATAGATTTTGTTAGACATCTGGCACCAAACTTTCATGCTCCAAGTCTATAAAGTTGGGTTGGGACTCTAACCCCTCCCCCCATGGTTCTCCAAATATAACTTTGAGTGAGGTGGCCCAACCAAGTTGGTCAGATACTTGGGCATTCCTTTTGTTGTCAACCCATGTCTTAAAGGACATGTGGGAGTGGATTAGAGTTAAAATTATAAACAAACAAAGTAAATGGAACAAATAGCATCTCTCTCTTGCGTGCAGTGTGCAAGTATGTCAAAATTTTATATCTTCATACAATGTTTACTACTCCTCGGTTTGGCTTTTTAGCAGATACCAAATGAATAATATTTTAAAAAGTATCAAGAACTTTCTCTGGTTGGATGGAAAAGGCAAAAAAAAACATGCGGTCAAATGGCAATGGTGTACCATGGGCAAAAAGTGGCATGGGCTTGGTCTGAAGGAACTCAAAACTCGGGGCATGACCCTTGATGTTAAGTGGATTGTGAAGGCTATTAGTGGAAATGAACCTCCAAAAGTGCTTATCAGACATAACATCCTGCAGATTGTTCCCAAAAGAGCTAAAACTTGGAAGAACCTCCCTCGCATAGACTTTTGCTAAGATCTTTCCTTGTCACTCCAGAGAGGTCCAATGTTTTTAGGAGTATATGGAAGGCTTGAGAGGTTGTTAGACCTCTCCTCCAATAGAATTTCTAACTCTAAGATCCCCATGGACACATCTGTATGGTGGAATTTGCATTTGAGAGGAAAGCCCCTTGCACAGCTACAAAGTTGCTCAACCAAGGGGTGGATTAAAAGAGGCATTCAAACCTTTAGGGACATTATGCTTAATGACAGTATTGCTCCTTGGACTGATCTTAGTGAAAAGTACAACTTACCGCAGTCATTGTGGCACACTTATTCTACCCTGAGAAGCATCCTTACTGCCCCCAACTCACCTAAGTTTATCTAATCTGAGAATGAGTGGTTCAGTAATGTCCACTGGCCAGATGGCACAAAGCTGGTTAAGATCTCCTCTAAAAGCATTTATAATTACTTATGTAATAACAATTCCATGTTTGATTATCTCAATGTTCAGTGGACTGTTAGTTTGTCTAACAATGATGGCACGATATCCTAGATGGGATGTGGAAGAGCAACATTGAACCAATGAAGGTAACTTTCAGATGGTTGTTGTTATTACAAAGGCTGCCATATAAAGCCTTGCATGGGGAGGATGATCTCTGTACTATCTGTAGAGTTCCAGATACTGTCAAACATATATTTTTTGATTTCTACTTTGCTAAAGAGATATGGCATATGTTTTGCTCTGACTTACACAATTGATACAGTAATGTGAATTGGTTTGATGCACTGATTGGTTAAATTGCTCATATTTCTTACTGCATGAATCAATTCTGATTTATTCTATCTACAGAAACTTTATGGCACATTTGGAAACTTAGAATTGAGGAACTTAACCAAGGAAGAAGAACTCTAACTGAGTTTTATAAGAAACACACACTTTTCAACATCTCTGCACAGGTCACTGTAACACTGAAGATCTCAAAAAGGAAATTCAAAAAGCTGCCATCCGATGGACTGGGCACAGTGAGCGCTTCGGAGATCCTCTATGGGCAGACCTGGTTGAACAACAAAAAGGAGAACCAGCCCTTCTTGCGGGGCCTTCTGGAGTTTGTGAAACAATGCAACAAGAGGGATGAAGACCCAAAGATCAAGAGCAAGGATGGAGGCAACAGCAGTGGACGCCAGAACAAGTAAAATGGGTTATCCTTGGATGAATAGTGACTTTGAATGGATAATAGAAATGGAGATTACTCTACTTCACTGTTTTTTGTATATCATGTGATGATACAAACTCTTTAAGTATACTACTGTTTATAGTAGTATGGTCTAATTAGAACTTAAACTGAAACTTTGTTGATTTTGTTTACCTTCAATATACAATACAAAAAAAATGTTGTTAGATCCATCACAATTGGTTGATATCTAGAATGTGAGTGAAAATCTACAAACATACAAGGGAAAAAAAATTGAGTGGTACAAGATTATTTGTACACCTTGAGATACTCCAAATTTTCAAGTGGGAAAAGCATCAATGGAACATTACTATTACCAAAGTGCACTTGATTCTACTGTTAGAAAGATATTGAATCGAATTAAAATGTCTTCAATATACAAAGCATCCAGATAAAGGATATGTCTCATGTTATGCCTAAAAGCTAGGATGCTGGTTCGAGTTCAGGTTCGAGTTCAAGTTCGAAGGACCGGTTCGAAGGACCAGTTCGCCGGTACGGCAAAATTTTGAAAAGGGGTTTGGGTTCAGTTTCGTGAGTACAAATATGTAATATATATATATATATATATATATGCAGCCTAGAAGCATGAGTTAAGATTAGAGTGTCACATAGTATCATAAAAACATTTAAACAACAAAAATACTTGTAATCATACCATCATGAATCATGATCATACCATCATATACTTCAAGTTCAAGTTCAAGTTCAACATCAAAGATTCAAAACATTAAAATTAAACAATAACATCAGTTCAAGTATCATTGTTTGAAGTTCAACTAATGGATTAATAATTTATTGATATTCTTCTTCTTCTTCATCATCATCTTCTATATGGAGCCTAATAAGAATCGAAGGTTAATTTTTCCCCACTTTTATTGGCCCAAGTTTGGCGATGTCAAAAATTTGGGTAGTGGATGTCAAAAATTTATAAATTTTGCCAAAAAAAAAACGTCTTAAACTCCTTCCGCTGGAAAAAATTTGGCAAAGTTCATTCCAAGTTCGTCGTTTTCCGGCAAGTTCGCTTGGGTCCGAACTGATTGCTAGGTGGTTAGAACTTGGTCCCTGTGGACCGGACCCGGACCGGAGCCACAAGCAGACCGGACCCGGACCACGGACCGGTTCGAACTTATCTTGGTCCGGGGGAGTCCAAGGGCGAACCTGGTATCTTAGCCTAAAAGTGTAAAGGTGAATTATGCATTTGTCATTTTAAAAATCTTCCAAAATTTTAATGTGACATGAGTTCACCTCACTACAAAACATGCATTCCCAACCATGAGGTGAAATGAGCAATTGTGGTGAAATGCAGCAGGATCTATGGCAACTAGTTACTGACTAGAATATGAATGAAAACTTGCAAACAAATAAAAGAATGTATTTATAAGTGATGCAAGATTGCTTCTAAACCCTAGAATGTTCCTACATCAATTATTCAAGTGGGACATGTTCTCGTAGAACATTACTGTTAACAAAGTGTACTTGATCCTACTATTAGAAACATATCAAATAAAATTAAAATCTCTTCAACCTACAAAAGCTTCCAACAAGGGGAATGTCCCGTTCCATCCCATCACCACATACAAAACACATCTCAATCCAAACACCTGGTTTTTCAAGTTGAATGTATTCTCATGGAACACTACTATTAACAAAGTGCGCTTGATTCTTCTAGTGGAAACATATGAATCAAATTAAAATGTTTTCATCCTACAAAGCATTCAACTAAATTAATAAAATCCATGGCAAAACAGTGTTCAAATGTACATCATTCATACAAGATATGTTTCTAGAATTCCAACAATGTGTTATGGAAATAAATACAACTGATAGCCAAGACCCAGAAAATCAATATAAGGCAATCACACTAACACTTTTGGCTGCATTTTATGAAGCAAAAATGTAGACATGCTTCTCAGAACATCCTCACAAAACTAACCATTTATTAAGCTCTTGGAACACCAACAGAACAGTGAAGCTTGTACTATATTTTCCTGAGTTGACAAACACACATACAAGGGAGGAAAACAATTAGAAAACATAAGAGAAATCTAAAAAGAGTCCTCTTTGATGGTGTGTAAACAATTAGAAAATGTAAATAAAAATATTCCTTAGAAAAAGTTGTCATTCCTGGTGTGTTTGCTAGCTACTGATTTTCTCCCAGGGAAATTCATATTCCACAACCTTGCAATTTATCCACCATGCAAGAATAAACTATCAGAATCTCTGTAACACATGCCACAAAAGGCTCATCACATCCCAACAACATCCTTTTCTATGCAGGGATGTTCCTTCCTGGCAGTGACAGGGGGATGGCAGCACAGAGTGGGGAAGAGAAGTGACATTCCATCCATGTCCCCTCATCCTGGGGCCATCCATCTTCCTGAAACACCTGGTTTTTCTCTGAGAGGCATTTCCATGGAGCACTGTTATTAGCAAAGCACACTTGAATATGGTATTGGAAATAAATTGAATCTGATTAAAGATGTCCTCAAAATACAAAGCATCTCCTTATATTTAAAAATTTCATGGCATAACAATGTTGAAATTTAATGCATACATCTCAGATATGTTTCTGAAATCCCAACAATGTGTTATGGGAACAAATGCAAATGATAGTCAAGACCTAGATAATCAAGAAAAGCCAACCACAGTAACACTTTTGGCTGCATTTTATGGAGCAGAAAAGTAGAACCCCTTTTTAAAACGCTGTAACAAAACCAATCATTAGTAATGATCCTACAACCTAAGTATAACCAATCTTTTCAGAGCTGATAAACATACACACACAAGCGGGGTGGGGGGGGAATTAGAAAAAATAAATTTAAATAACTGTGTTCACAAGATACTTCTTTGGTATCAAAACTTAAGAAATCCATCTATAGCCTAAAATAGGCACGCAAGGCTTTATACACCAAGATAGATTCCTTTTGTTAGTCAATTTTACTAAACGTCACTCTAATCTAAACATCTATGTTACCGGATCCCTCTGATATGCCTCAGATCCTGATCCTGATTCTGCTCGGAGTCTGTTCGGATTCTAGACCGGAATCCGGGCAGAATCTGGAGGAATCCACAAGAATCCGAGCATGTGGGTGCCCAAAAATGGGCCACACATGCCAATTTTTTGTTCTTTTTTAAAACTAAAAAGCCCCTAAATCCTAATTCAATCAGTAAAGCATACATTTGGTCATCTGATTGTCATTCATTCATCTGTCAAACATTTTTCACCATTTTTGCTTTGTTCATCATGTAATGACATTTTGAGACTTTTGCAAAGTATGAATATGACATAATCATATATTGGCAATTATGGATTTATCACTTTATGAAAATCACACTTCTAATTTCTTATTAATATATTATTATCATTATATGTTTGAAGTTTGAAGTTTTGAACTAATGATGAATGAGCATTGACATGTTACATGTAGGGGATCCATGAATACACACACACACACACACACACATATATATATATATTTCGAAAATGTCAAGATATATATCCGCGGAATCAGGATTCGGCCCAAAAAAAATTTTGCCGAATCCCCGAATCCGAACCAGAATCAGGATCGGCTACTTAGCTAAACATTTATTTTGTATGACAGGATGATGGGCTTTTATTTTTTGGTTTTGTACATCGACGATTTGATCATCATTGGAGGTCATAATCCATGATTCGTTTAATATGATCATGATCATCACTTCAAAGCTAACTATTGACTAGTGCTTAATGCATTACTCTTTCTTCCCTGGTAACTTGGCTAGCCACTGAAATCTTTGCTGTTCCAGGAAAACTAATATGCCTCAAAAGCCTTGCAATTTATCCACAATTTAAGAATAAATTCTCATAATCTCCAAAACATCCGAAAAGGCTCTTCACTTATATATCCTTCAGTCATCAGCAACTGCCTGTAACTACAGAAAATATTTGACTTAGAGAAACACACAGCCACGGTGCAAATCAACACAGCCCCACCAAACTCTTGAAAGAAAATTACGTCTGAGATCTTTCTACCAAAAATATGAATAGATACAAGTACAACCTCATTTTGCCTAGTGTGTTTTTAGAAACTTGAACATATCTAGCCATAAAGTAGTTTTTTTCAAGTATATGGCATATTTAACAACTACATAGATGAAGTTCTGAGGATAGATAGTTTAACAGTCCCCGTATAATACAATGAGGATTTAAAGTGCTTTCATATCCCCTCAAGTTTCAAACTTGAGTTAGTTCCTGGTAAAGTTTTCAAGCCCCGCCAAACTCTTAAAAGCAAATTACATCTGAGATTTTTCTACCAAAAATATGAATACATACAAGTGTAACCTCATTTTAACTAGGGTGTTTTTAGATACTTGAACATAGCCAGCCAATAGAGTGGGTTTTTTCAAGCACATGGCATATTCATCAACTGAGGATAGGTAGTGTAACAAGAAAGACAAAGTGGTTGTTTCCTGTATAATACAATGAGGACTTAAAGTGGTTTTCATAACCCCTCAAGTGTTTAGTTAGCTCTACATGATAAACTTTTCAATATATTTGAACAATTTGCATCAATAAAAGAAGGATCTCACGCGCTTAAAGAAGTCAATGCTTCATGCTGACCTTCGTATTTTGACATTTAAAGGAGTTTCCTTGTAAGAAACTACAATCTCTGCCGCTTTCCGCATAGGTCTTCCTGCTATCGACCTCAATGGTTGAGTTGACTCCAAACTCAAAGCAGCATTCAAAGATGAATTGAGGGGAGCGCACCCCTCTTGTTCTTCATCTTGATGCTGTTCAATCTTAACTCTCTCTGCCTTACCTCTTAAAGCTGACATTTTCATGGAAGAAAAGTAAGCATCTTCAAGGGATTGACATGGTTCTGTAGACTCCCGTGGGTTTCTGAGTTCTCCAGAAGCTGACTGATCCTGTATCACTTGGTTAGATTGAGGCACCTCACTAAAATGCAGCACTTCATTCTCACAAACTTTTTCCAAATTATCCAGATCATCAAGAGAAGCACCATGACAATTGCTTTCTGATGAAGTTATATCCAACCATTCATGTTGATTGTTTTTCCTGAGCTTCTCCTTTAGTGATGGTTCCTTGTAGTTAATTTTAGCTGACCTTCTCCTTAAACATCTCCTGCTTAGGACAAAAGATTAGGATGTCAATTTCATACAATTGGAGCTCTTGCAGAATGCAAATCATCAAAAGATGGTAACAGAATAGTGAGCTTACCTTCTTTCGCTTGAATTTTCTTCACTTGCAGATTCATTTATATTTGAAGATTCATCAGCCTCGTTAGACAAGTTACCTGTCATTATAGTCCGTTTTTGTTAGAAGATAATCTATAGATAACTGTTAATAAAAAGTGCTTCAGAGAGGTAGTACCAGATGTTATGGTAGATGAATCCTTAATTTCTCTGGTAGATGTAAATTTTGACTGAAGTTCTTGTTCGCCTTGAATATTACTTGAATTCTGCAAACAAAACCAAATCAAATTGCAAGATTTGAGGCTGTAAATGATACATCTTTCACCCAATCAAGCATATCAATGTATTTATATACAGTAAATTACCTTGCCTTCGCTTTCTTGCATATCTCGTAAGAGATGTGAAAGGTCATTAGATTTTTCCTGGAATCAAATACAACCGTTTAGACTCTTAGAGAATCTGCCGTTAAGAAACATCTCAAGTAGTAATAAATTAATAAGATCTTGAAAACATGCACTTGCCTCCAGTTCTGCAATTTTAGCTTTGAACATGGCTGACATCTGCTTGTATTCATGCTGAACCAGCTTTAACTACACAGATCACAAACTAGTGTCATTTGTGTAAATCTGATTTTAAAAGAATAATTCATTATTTGACATACATGACTGATGGGGATTTTGGTAAATTGAATGACACTGATGCAAATCTGGACCAGGCTGATTTCTAGCTACCCCAGCATTCTTACAAGTGCAACCAAATTCATGATTTATCACACGACTTTGAATAGGATGAATTCCAACATACTCAATTTTTTTTAAAAATTATGAATGGAAAACAGATTTTAGGTTAAGTAGTTGTTTAGGGCACTCCCATCAGCTGTTGTTGGGCACTGAGGCCTTCTAGCTATTTTCCCAAGGACTGGAGGCCTAATATTTAGTGTTCCACCACCCATTGAGGAAAGGAGGATGGGTTTTGGGGACAAAGTGCCTAAGTTCAGGAACGGCGGAGGGGGGTTGGTGAGGGGGAGTGCTGATATAAATATAGTACTAGAAAAACTACTTATGGAAAGATGTATAAAAATTATATTTCAAATGAAACTTTGACAAATTAGTAAAATAGCAAAATTGCAAATACTAAATGCTACAATATGAATTGTATGTGTCAAATATGACTGCTGATTATGACTGATATTTTATGGACAGTGATACTGTCTTTCACCACTGATTATATGAAACCCTTATACATTGAAATTAACCATATAAAAATGGAATTGGATAATGAATTGCTGGATAAATATGACAGTAGCACCACACGAATTGCAAACATGGAAACCCCAACATAGAAGCCCCAGTTAGGATTTTTATTTAGGGTAGCCAGCATAATCAGCAATAATGTATGCAATAGCAGCTACAAACCCTCACAAATTGCCCATATTAGGTTTGCAAATGATCTGAAAATGTCCTTCAATCAGCTGAAAATATATGTATATATCTGATTTGCTTGCAAATATTTAAAAAACAAAAATTTAAAAAAAAAATCACTTTTGAGATGTCTAGGGACAAGAGACTTCTAGAAGTCCCCAAGATGCTCAAGGGACTCCAGGGCATCCCCGAGATGTCTCGGAGACTCCTGTCCATCTCCAGCCATCCCGGTGGCAGTGGCAGGATGGCAGGGCAATGCCTCGTCCCCATCCCCAAGTCCCCGAGACGTCCTCATCTCCGAAACGCGGGGCTTCGGGGGGCAAAACGTGTCCCCATGTTTCACTGCTAATTTTCTACCTTGTTTAATATACTTGGTTTCTCAGGCTTTTATCTCACCTGGTGAAAGAAGGCATAATTTAGTTTTGATGGTGAAAAGATGTCATATATAAGACAAAATATACCTACTAATAAAAAGTTTAAAAATTTATATACAATATATTTTTAAGAAGAATGGGGCTAACTGCTTATGGCACATGTGTGCATTTATTATTTATCGACATGAAAAATATAGTGTACTGATAAACAGCCTGCACTTTTGATAATTACAAATACAAACAAAGAGCTAGCTGCACACAGCACATATATGTGTATTACTATTTATAGACGTGAAAAATATACTCTACAGACTACTAAAATTCATTTGTTGAGGATGTGTAGATATGCAAACTTTGAGGACCATGTAGTTCTTCTTGGTTGAATGCTTTTATAGTTGTAGCATGTAAATGCAATGTTGGAGACTGTTGTATCGTGTCGATGCTACTGGGGTCCCAACAAAAGGATGTCTTACCATGTAATCCACAAAGCAAACAGCAAATTCACTGACACACAATGAGGGAACAATACCCTAAAATGGCTAAATTACAGTATCTTATTTTATTAGCAACTGAGAATTGAATGTTACAAAGGCCCTACAACAGGTATACTACAAACAAACTTTCAAAGGCTTGGCCCTATGGCCACTACTCAACTCTCGACTCTCTTACACTCACACAGTCTAATCTAGAAACTAGAAATTTGTCCCCTCTATCTCTCTTCGTATTTGTCTACTCTTGATTCCCATCTTTCAAACTACTCTATCTGGCTAGCTAGTTAGCTACAAAAAAACTATATTCTCGATCCAAAACAGAAAAATATATATAATATTGCCTAGTAATTCAAAATCCTCGTTCTGGATTATTTCGGTGCCCTATCCTGTTTTGCTGCCTAAATTCAATTTTTCCTAACCTATGGCCAGTATTAACTCTTCCACAACTACATATCCACTCTAACATCATCCTCAGCCTCCATTTGAATGATAATTCAAATTATTCATGCACTATGTCTAAGCACCTCCTCACTAACCATCCAATTGAACACACCATCATGCATTCCTCTAAAAATCTACCACTTGCAGTCTTTGTTCATACTACATAGGTTCTCTATGCCCACTTGCAAGCCCTTTTTTTCTACATGCCCACACACTCTAAAACTGCCTAACCTTTTCTTGCTCCTTCACATTTATGTTAGTACCCCATCTCTGTTCCAATGCAGAATCTCCATTTGCCACGCCAAAATCTATTGTTGTGATCTTATCCACCTTTTCACCTTTTGAGTTCAAGCATCATTTTCCATGACCTCTTAGAGCCACAGATTCCTTAGAACTCCAAAAGAGGTAACTCCAACCTCCATCAACTATAGGATTATGGACTAACTTGGTATGCCACTGCATCAAAAAATGAAGTTTATAATAAAAGCCAACACAAGTAGAAATGGATGTAGAAATGGAGTTTGATACAAGCAAGTCATATTCACCTCCCTATGCACTCCCTTTTGCACAATGCTCTCTCCTTTCTCTTTCTCTTTCACAACATTCTCCTCGGCTAATTTTATTGCCAATCCAGATTTCATCCCTTCCTAGTGTAGTTCATCCTCCTGCAATCCTCTTGTAGCTTCAACCTATGCAAGTATGTCCATAACACTTGCATGCTCCTCCAACCTAGGATGGTTAACTTCCACTAAGGGAAGATCTGCCTCTTCACCTTGCACCCCATCCACAAGTACACTCATGGGGCAAAACTCCTCTAGAGCTTCTTCCCCAAGCTCCTCTACTTCCACTTCATCCTCATCCTCTATGAGGATCTCTTCTTCATTTGAGGAGCGTGCACTATCCTCCTTTCATGTATTCTCACATGTCCTAGCTTCTAAATATCATGGCCACCTAACTATTCCCTTGGGTGCACATTTCATCCATCCACTCCGAGACCATTTGATCCATTTTTGCACCCACGTCTTGCCCTTACATTCACTTCATTTTCAAAAAGTTTACAATCCTACTACTGCACCACCACACAACCCTTAATGAAATCTAACCTATTTGGGGTCTTTCAATCCTCTTTGTACAATTCAAATTCTAGCCCCAACACCCATTCCATCAACTCAGAGTCTTCTTCTCCCAAGACTACTAATATTTTTGTGCCATCCTCTTCTTCTCTTGGCTCAAATTTCCCTTTGTTCATATTGTTGTGTCGTCCTCCTACTCTCTTGGCTTAACTCTACCTACTACCTCAATTTAGCAATTCTAGCAACACTTCTACAACCTTTCACCTTGTGGCCCCTCATTTCAAACCTCAACCTAGATCCAAATCATACCCTTCTTAGTAAACCTCTTTTCTTTCACCTTTCCTCCTATACTCCCCTCTTTGCCTTTCCTAGGGTTTCTCATTTTGCAAATTGGCATACAAGTAGTTCAACCACCTACAATCTCCCTCGTTACCCATTATTGTAGCCTCCTACAATCCTACATAATTTCCATCTTTGAGTTTCCTTTTTACAACACAATCCTTTCTATAACCCTCTTTTTTCCATTTTGTGCTTATGTCATGTCTCCACTTTCCCTTGTCCCTTCACAACATCTACCCACAATCCTAGTGTTGGAAGATGTCTTCCCTAACTTCTATCCACACTCACCACTATAGAGGACAACAAAACATATATGATACCATAATGATGTAGACCTAATGTGCTCCCTTCCTCTTGCACAATGGCCTCTCCCTTGTCTTTCTCTTTCACAATATTCTCCTCCTTGGCTAATTTTGGTTCCAATTCAACCTTCATTCCTTCCTATCATAGTTCATGCTCCTACACTCCTTTTGCACCCTTGATTTATGCAAGTGTGTGCATAACAATTGCACGCTCTTCCAACCTAGAATGGTTAACTTCCACTAAGAGAAGATCTACTTCTTCACCTTGCAACCCCTCCAAAAGTACACTTACAAGACAAAAGTCCTCTAGAGCTTCTCCTTCCTCAAACTTCTCTACTTCCACTTCATCATCATCCTCTATGAGGATCTCTTATTCATTTGTCGAGCATGCACAAACCTCCTTTCATGTATTCTCACATGTTCTAGCTTCTAGCCTTCATGGTTTCCTCGACTATTCCCTTGGGTACACTATTTCATCCATCAACTCCAAGACCATTTGATCCACATCGTCTCCATTTCAATATTTTCCCATCCTACTACTACACCGGACAACACTCTCTATGAACTCCCACCCATTTGGGGTCTTCCAATCCTCTTGCACAAATCAAACTCTTGCCCCAACACCCATTCCATCAACTCCTGAGAATGCTCTTATTTACTCGAACAAGGCTATGTTAATTAATAAACAGCGTAAACAAGAATATAACATACAAAACATAGAACATCAAACACAAATGTAGGCTTTAGAAAGAAAGAGCATGTCTTCCATTCCAATAATATGCAATAAGTACAATCAACTGACAAATAGCAATGTTTTGACTGCAACCAACAACAAATAAATAATGTACCCGGTTAAATAAGACTACCAATTGCTAGTAACTCCCAAGTACCAACCATACGTAGTCGGTAACTAATCTCTCTTATTACATTATATAACAGTTTATTCAGCCGACTATAACAAGATTTTTGCTAACTACATCAGCTCCCCAAAACAATAATCATCTTCTAAACAACTAATAAAAACAAAAGGTTGGACACAACAAAATTGAAGACATATCTACTGAGAAGGGTGAAAAGACGTCCTTAGTTGTACAAGGTTGTCGAGGTAGAAGCCTGGGAGGACAATTGCTATAGGTGCTAGAGACATTGGTTGGCCACCGTCTCTCACTCCTGGGTCGCCTTCACCATATAGACAGTCTCCATCAAACACTTCTTAGTCTTTTCCAGCTCCTAGTCAGTCGCAAACAACTTGCCATCATTTTGTATGAGCTATTGGCCTTGTTCACCAATACAGATGTCCTTCTCTACTACTTGAGTAATCACCTCTGCCAATTGTTGTGCCTTTACCGTCATCTGTGTCTCCTTCTCAACTCCTACCCTCTCTAGTGCCAAAACCTGATTCTGCTCTTGAGCCAACTACTTCAGTGACTTCTAGATCTACGGAACCAACTCCTTCCTCGCCCCCTCAGCCTGACAAAGGCCCTGTCACATGATTCAGTGGCTTCCTCAATGGAAGCCTCATGCCTATGGTATCAAAGAAACAAATCCCAAAAGCATAGCTCCATTCAATGAAGTGCTCTCAATACCCTACCATGTTGACCACCAATTCTCAGGTGCAAAGGATGCCAAGCATCCAACATCTCTTGTGTCTCCACATGAGGCCACCCTCAAGAAGTGAAGAACTCAAAAAACTCCCCTTGGCATTCCACTTGCATAAAGGGAAGAATGCGTTGAGTTGCCTATGCTAGAAGGCAAGCATGGCCGATGTGTAGGTCCTATGCAATATTTGCTATCATGTCCATGAAGGTAGTCATCCCTCTCAATTGGCACATATACAACTGAATTGTGCCTATAGGATCATTAGGGTTGGGTTTGTTTAGTTGTAAAATAAGCTCACCCCAATCATTGGATGTGGACTCCTCTCACCCTACAGGCGTATCAAGTAACTGCATAGCCTCAACAAGTGCCTATGAAGTCGTAGGTGCAGTAGAGTCTACTACAGACTATGTTGCCTCCTAAGTAAGTGTTAGCTGTGGAAGTGGAGACACTTGTGGAGTGTCTACTATTTGAGCAATTACTATATGCTCCATCCTCACATTCTTCTACCTCCCAACAATCTCCACAAGTAGGTCGAGAGACTCGATTAGAGGTACATTTGTCATTATCCCTATCATGCCCAGCCAACTATCAATCGTCTCCTCCAACTCCTCCCTTGAAAGTATCCCTTCAGCAAAAAGTGTAGCATCAACTACAAGTGTTACCGAAAGTGTGCTCACCACACTCCCCACTGGAAGTGCAAGTGCGAAAGTGTTGGAATTTGTTTTTGATGTTGTTGTTGGCATTCATGTTTTGTCACTGATGTCAACATATGTTTCTATGGAGGGAGATCAGACTGGTTATTACTGTTACTTGATGACTGACAGAAGTGTACGGGTACTGTGCTATTGATATAGAGCGAGTGGAGATGGTGCTGTGTACTGGGATGTGTTTTGATCTTAGTCTAAGGTCACAAGGCTTAATATTGTATATTGGATGAATTCCAGATGTTTTAGTGAAGACTGGGTACTAGATGATGACAGTGGTCTTTGACAGAGTTAATCTCTGTATTTTGAGAATAACTTATGTGCGACGTGTTTTCAGGTTATGCAAGCTTAAGGGATGGCAGAAGACATGTTATGGAAGGTTGTTTATGTTACGCGGGTCATAGGACTCTTGGTGACATCAGTTGTGGCGTATGTTCTGGAGGAGATCTATTTGGGGCCGACTTCAGAGATGTAGCGTGTATTATGGATTGCGAGCGTGGATTACGGATCTTATATTATATTTGATGGATTGTAATTGATGTTTACTTGTTATAGGTACTATGTGTATCTTAGCAAGGGGTTAAGTAATTATTTGTGCATTAGGGAAGTCTTAATTGGCCGACCTATTTGCTTATTGTAAATCTGTATAAAAGAAAGTTATTTTCTTTTATGGTAGCGTGAAAGAAATAGCGAAGTGTGGAAGCTGCGAGCTTGTTTGTGCGAAGTCTGTTGAATGTAGAGCAGAGGTTGTGACTATGTTACTTCATTGGAATTGACCAAGCAAAGACAGTTGCTATCAGACAGTTCACTGGATTGTATATTTCTTATATACATTTGTATTTCGGACAGTAAGTCCTGAGGGTGGATTTGAACTTCTTTAGGCAATGTGCCTGGGCAGTGAGCCCACTGTTACTCTTGACTCCTAACAACGTATGTCCTTTAAGAAGGACTGTGTACTGTATTGCATCAATAAGCTCCTAACAGGACTAAATCTTTTAACGGGGATACTATACTCTTAGTACATCATTTGTGGGTGTTAATTCCCACCGGGGTTTTACCTTTAACAGGGTTTCCTCAACAACAAAGGATTGTCTTATTGTGTTGGGATTTATTGTGTTATCATTTGGATTAAAGTTTTGATGTATAAAGTTTAATGTTTAATAATTTGTCTCACAACTGATTCACCCCCCTCTCAGTTGTGTTGGTGGACTGTCATTCCTAACAATTGGTATTAGAGCTCTGGTCCTTAGAGAGAAAGCTTAACAACTTGAGGTGATCCTGAAGATGGCATTCTACAGGAAGGATAGTCCAAAGTTTGATCTTGAAAACTTTGACAATTGGAAGAACAAGATGAGAACACATTTGCTATGCTCGGGAATCGACTACTGGATGATTACAAAGAAGGATGTACAACTGAAGGCTGAGGATGAACTAGATAAAGCTACTGATGAAGAAAATAAGATATTTTCATATAACATGGTCGCAAGAGAAGCACTGATTAGTGCACTCTCTGAAGCTGAATTCACAGAGGTTAAAGATTTGGATTCTTCACATGACATTTGGACAAGATTGGAAGCACTATATGAAGCAGATAAGTTTACTAAGCAGGCGAAGTAGCAGAACTGGAAGATAAGGATGGAAAATTCAAAAAATGAAAGATCATGAGAACATTAGAGCATATGTACATGTAAGAAACCCTACTAGTTCTACTCTAAAGACTCAGTTTTGACTTTTTGACATTTCATCAAATGGTTGGCATGCAATGCCTAAGTTCTGATTTTTGAGTGTATATGTGTTTGTTTTGTTTGTATTT
>MU223500.1:90479-117360 GCA_018584345.1 Thuja plicata
TAATATAAGCTCAAACTATTAATATTTATTTTAGCCAAATAAATATTAATATCTCCATTATTACTCATCATTTTTGCACGTCGTCTGAACTGGGAGCTGACATAATGAATCTGCATACGACCATACCGCTTTACTAAAAATAGCAGGGGTCCATCTCTAACATCTCTGACTTACTATAAATAGTAAGTACTGCATACGGAGTCTCGGAGACCTCAAAGAAAAGTCAAATCTGCAAAACTTTGACCACTGAAGAAGATGCATCCCTCAAAGGACCCTCTATCCAATCTCATTAGCCTACGAGGGACAGAATAATAGGCTAATCCTTCAAACTCTGATGCTCATGAAAATGAGGACATTACAGTACAGAGAGTTACTGAGGCTATTATTGGCATCAAAAACTCTGGAGGCACATACAGTGAGGAAGAAGTAATCGCAAAGATTCTTAGATCTTTGACACCTGTTTATAAAACTAAAGTGCAAGCTATAGAAGAGATCATACCTTTAATGGCGAACTTTAATAGAGAGATGTTGATTGCAAAATTAACTATTTTTGAGACCACAGAGTTGGGAGATTCATTACCTAAAGTTGAGACAGCAATCAAGGCGGCTGTGCATAAAAATAAAAAGACTTTATCAGGAACTGCGAGCACCAACATAAGTGACTTGAGAGAAGAGTTTGGTGAGTATGTTGATGACTAGGAACGGATACAGGAAGAAGAAAGAAAGTTAGATGAAATTGTCGCCCTAGTTGCTAGAAGAGAAAAGAGAGGTAAGGGTAAGTTTGAAGGAAAGTTACCTCTAAAATGTTTTTCATGCAATAAGATAGGTCATTTTGCATCTAGATGTCCTACAAGGGTTCCAAAGCATAAATCTAAGTTTTATAAACCTAAATATTCCAAGGATAAGGAATGCTACTATGCTAGTGAAGGTGTTCATAATTGTAGCATCGATCAGATAAATATTCAGTTTGCAATAATAGATAAATCTTGAGATATATTTATATATATATATATATATATATATCAATAATAATAGATATTAATAATTATAATATATTAATATTTATTATTATTCATATTTATTATATATTCTTATTATAAACATTATTATTGTTATAATATAATAATGATAATGATTATCATTATTATTATTGTTAGATAAGGGCTCCTAGGCGCTGGGCTAGGTCACGGGGATGTCTCCTCGTATAAAAAAAAAATTAATAATTATCATTAATTATATTATTGATCGGATGTATGACATATACTATCGACTAAACTGTCGATTAATGAGTCTCGACTAAAACCGTTGATTGACAAGTCACGACTAAACGTTTCATACGTTTATGTTATGCACGTTTTATTATAAACGTTAATACCGATTATTATCGGTTTTCATTGCCACCATATATTATTACGGATAGGTGTTGGGGTAAACAAGTTTGAATGAAGAGCCACGTTTATGATAGACGTGACTCCTCAAGGAGTCACGTCTATCATAGACGTGGCCTCTCACAATTCCCAATCATCGTATATATACGGCTGGTGTGGAAATCAGAAGGAACACACCGAAATCAATTAGTGCAGTTCCATCTACTGATTCCAGAATAACAAAGATATCTATTGTTCAGATTCAAGCAAAGGTATATCACTTCAGTTAATATTTTAATTAAATTTTCATTTATATCTAGATCTGGTTTTGGTTCAATTACATTTACATGGTATCAAAGCCAAGTTGGGAATTATACTAGCAATTGAACCTGAGAGATTCAGAATTAAATCTATTTATAAATATCACATTTCCATGGCAAGCACTATAAGATTTGAGGATAGGCTTGAAGGAGGAAACAATTTCTCATCATGGAAATTCAAGATCAAAAATGATTCTAAGAGAAAATAAAGTTGAGTCTTTCATAAAAGAAGAGAAAGAAGTGTCAGAAAATGATCCGGAAAAATCAAATTGGATTGAAGGAAATGAAAAGGCTACGAAGATCATAGTTGATAGTGTTACAGACCACAGTGCCAATTCTAACAAAATATGAGACTGCCTACCATATGTTTAAATCACTCCAAAGAACGTACGAGATGAACAATGCAAGCAAAACCCTAGCACTAAAAAGGGAAATTAATCATATAAGTGTGAATAAAGGAGAATCTATCAATGCATACTTTATGAGAATTTCCACTCTAAGGGATGAATTAACGGTACTTGGATATACAATTCATAGCAAAGAATTGACACTAATCGCACTAGATAGCCTTCCAAACACTTGGGAAACTTTTGTTCAAGGCATTAGTGCAAGATCAAAATTTCCAAACTTTGATCGACCAAGATCTGACTGTCTTCAGGAAGAGTCAAGACAAAACAAGAAAGGAATCAAACAAAAGAATATAGATGAGGATCTTCAAGTATTAAATGCAAACTTTCACAAGAAAGGCAAGAAGAAACACTTTAAGAAGAGGAAGGACCATCAGGAAAAAGGTTCATCAAAAAGGGACACCTCTCGCATTCAGTGTTTTAGGTGTGACCAATATGGGCACTATGCAGCTAGATGTTCAAATAGACTTAAACAATTAGCCACATTTGCCAAAGTGAAAAAAGAATAAAAGGAGCATAACTCAGAGAAACATGTATTCTATTCTGCTCTCTCTAATCAAGTATCCAACAAATCTAATACTTGGATAATTGACAGTAGATCATCGAGACACATCACCGAGTACAGAGAACTATTGGACTCTCTGATAGAAGAAATTGATGAAGAAGTAACCATTGGAGACAACATTATATATCCAGTAAAAGGTGTTCGGAGCTGCATCATCAAACTGAAGTCAGACATGTCAATCCAACTCACCGGAGTCCTTTATGTTCCTGGCATCAAGAGGAATTTAGTTTCCATATCTGCGCTTGATGAAAATGGACATAGAGTAACATTCATGGACAACAAAGTTCTGGCCTAGCCTAAGAATTCTTCTATCAAGAAAACCATAACTATAGGGCAAAGGAAAGGTTACTTGTACGAGGTATGCACTGAATCTAATCTAGCCCTAATTCATGATATTGCAGACTCTAATGAAATTTGGCATAGAAGATTAGGTCATTTAAACTTTCGTGCCTTATCTTCCATGGAAAAATTAGTCACTGCCTTACCTAAGTTAAAGCTATATCACTCAGGTACTTGTAAGGGGTGTGCCCTAGGCAAAAATACTAAGGGCTCTTTTCAAAGTAGTTCTAGTAAAACGAGTAATGTTTTAGAACTAGTTCACTATGATCTATGTGGACCCATGTCTGTCTCATCAGTGGGGGGGTTTCTATACTATGTAATATTTATTGATGACTTCTCTAGAAAAACCTGGATCTACTTTCTCAAATGTAAAGAATCAGAAGAGATCCTTAGGAAATTTAAAAAGTTCAAATCTTTTACTGAAAACTCCTCTGGAAAGAAAATAAAAATCTTAAGAACTGATAATGGGAAGGAATACACTTCTGACATCTTTAGAGAATTTTGTAAAGAAGCCGGGATTAAGAGGGAGTTCATTGTTCCTTACAACCCTCAACAGAATGGGGTTGCTGAGAGGAAAAATAGAACAATTGTAGAAGCAGCTAAAGCCATGCTTCTTGATCAAAACTTAGAAACCTATCTTTGGGTTGAAGCTTCTAACACTGTTGTGTACATACAAAATAGATGTCCTCACTCTCACATTGAAGACAAAACTCCTGAAGAAGTCTTCACTTAGTCACTCATTTAAGAATATTTGGATGTCCTGTTTATTTTCATGTACCTAAAGAAATGAGAACAAAACTAGAACCTTCTGGAAGAAAAGGAATCTTTGTTGGGTATAGTGAAACTTCTAAAGCATATAGAGTATTTATACCTGGACACACAAATATAGAACTCAGCAAAGATGTAATATTTGAAGAAGATCTAGCCTTTAAAAGGGTTAGAAACTCTATTGAGTCAGATTGTAATACTTCACCTTCAAATCAAGAAGAGGATCTTGCTCCTGAGTTTCAGAGGGAGTATCCTGAAGAAGATGAAAATGAAGTACAAAACTCACCTCAAGAGAACATTAAGAAAAGACCACTTTGGGCCACCAAAACTATGGAAGAAGCAAAGAAATTTGCAGCTCCTTCAGGGACCTTTAGAGAAAGTAAAAGACCCCGAAGATTTTCCAGCTATATGGCCTTAATGAATGAACTCTCTAAATCTGAACCTTTTAATGCATTAGAAGCTCTAAAGCACCAAGTATGGGAGGATGCTATGACAGAAGAATACCAATCAATTTTAAAAAATGATGTTTGGGAAGTATTTCCAAGACCAAAGGAAAAGTCTATTGTTTCATCCAAGTGGCTATTTAAAATCAAGTATGTTGTAGACGACAGTATAGAGAAACATAAAGCCAGATTTGTTGCCAGAGGTTTCTCACAGAAAGAAGGAATTGATTATGAGGAAACCTTTGCACCAATTGCCAGATATACCTCAGTCAAAGCTATTCTAGCCATTTCAACAGCCAAAGGATGGAACGTTCATCAGATGGATGTAAAGACTGCATTCCTAAATGGAAAAATAGAGGAAGAAGTCTACTTAGAGCAACCAGAAGGATCTGAGATTTATACTGCAGAATCTCATGTGTGCAGATTAAAGAAAGCTCTCTATGGACTTAAACAGGCCCCCAGGGCTTGGTATGAGAAAATAGATAGCTATCTCATGAAGTTGGGATTTTCTAAGAATGACGCAGATCCAAATCTTTACTTCAAACAAAGCAAAGAAGATATGTTAATATTAATCTTATATGTTGATGATCTGTTAATTACAGGAGAAGATCACCTTATTGATCAATGTAAAAGGAACCTTGCTAAAGAGTTTGAAATGAAGGATTCAAGCCTTCTACATTACATTCTTGGATTGGAAGTTAAACAGAACTCAAATTGCATAGTACTTAATCAAGGAAAGTACACCTTGGACATATTGAAGAGATTTGGTATGATAAATTGCAAACCCATGTCTTCTCCTATGGAAACTAACCTTCATAAACTAAAGGAGGCAGCAGCAGATTCTCCATTTGTAGATCCTACCCTCTATAGGCAGATAACTGGATCTTTAAAGTACCTGGTCAATACTAGACCGGACATGTTATATAGTAAATGCTTTGAGTCAATTTACGTGTGAGCCTAAGGAGATTCATATTATGGCTGTAAAACACATTTTGAGATACTTGCAAGGTACTCCAAATTATGGACTCAAATATGAGAAAGTTGACTTGAATCTACAAGGATTCACAGATTCTGATTGGGCTGGAAATGTAGCTGATAGAAAGAGCACCTCAGGTTGTTGCTTCAGCTTAGGATCCGGCATGATATCTTGGATGTGCAGGAAACACTCTTCACTGGCTCAAAGTGCTACAGAGGCCGAATACATTGCAGCCTCTATGGCAGCAAGAGAGGCAGTATGGCTCAGGAAACTGATTGTAGGATTATTCGGTAAACCCCTGAGACCTACAGTCATCCATTGTGATAATCAGAGTTGCATAAAACTTTATGTGAATCCGGTATTTCATGATAGATCCAAGTATATAGAGATTCCTTATCATTATGTGAGAGACATGGTGGATAGGAATGTGATTCAGTTGGAATATATTAGTACAGGAGATCAAACAACAGATATACTAACCAAGCCACTTGCCAGAGTGAAAGTTGAACACTTCAGGAAAAGTCTTGGTATGATTGAATTGTAATTTACATTGTAATCTTTACTGATATATATATATATATATATATATAATAAGATGTTTAATGTGTAAACTTATTTTGTCAAATGTGTTGATATATGACCTTATGGGCTCTACCCCCTGTATTCATCTCTAAAAGGTGACAATCTTTTGGAAATGAACACTTTTATTTGAATATTATACGATGACGATTTTATAATATTGATATCATGCTAACTTGATATCGTGATCTGTTATGGTAGACATTATGTGACGTAATGTCAGTGCACATAGCATAGCTAGGATGTATAAGGAGAATGTGATATTCTCAACCATATCATCCTTTGAGTATTACGAGTTACGTAATACTTATCATCACGTGTTATGTGATGTTTGTCTTCATGAAATATGTGAGACTTCTTATCACGAGATATGTGACACTTCTTATCACGAGTTATGTAATGTTTGTCTTCACGAGATATGTGAGACTTCTTATCACAAGTTATGTGATACTTATCATCATGTGTTATGTGGTGTTCGTCTTCACGAGATATGTGAGACTTGTTATCACAAGTTATGTGACACCTATTATCACGTTTTATGTGATGCTTATCTTCACAAGTTATGTGAATCTTTTATCATGAGAGATGTGATATATATATAAATTTATCTTCCCTAGCTAAGAGGGAGTGTTCATAATTGTAGCATCGATCAAATAAATATTCAATTTGCAATAATAGATAAATCTTGAGATAGATTTATATATATATCAATAATAATAGATATTAATAATTATAATATATTAATATTTATTATATATTCTTATTATAAACATTATTATTGCTATAATATAATAATGATAATGATTATCATTATTATTATTGTTATATAATAATAATAATAATTATCATTAATTATATTATTGATTGGATGTATGACATATACTATCGACTAAACTGTCGATTAATGAGTCTCAACTAAAACCGTCAATTGACAAGTCTCTACTAAACGTTTCATACGTTTATGTTATGCATGTTTTATTATAAACGTTAATACCGATTATTATCGGCTTTTATTGCCACTGTATATTATTACGGATAGGTGTCGGGGTAAACAAGTTTGAATGAAGAGCCACGTCTATGATAGACGTGACTCCTCAAGGAGTCACGTCTATCATAGACGTGGCCTCTCACAACTCCCAATCATCGTATATATACGGCTGGTGTGGAAATCAGAAGGAACACACCGAAATCAATTAGTGCAGTTCCATCTACTGATTCCAGAAAAACAAAGATATCTACTGTTCAGATTCAAGCAAAGGTATATCACTTCAGTTAATATTTTAATTAAATTTTCATTTATATCTAGATCTGGTTTTGGTTCAATTGCATTTACAGAAGGTGTTTGTGATGATGATGCTATTGATTATGATGAGATTGGATTTATTGCTATCAACGACGATAAAAAAGAAATCTGAATAGGTCATAAACAGTGCTTGTTCACATCATATGACTGGAGATAGAAATAAATTTGTTAAGCTAACCAAGTATGATGGTGGTGTTGTGAGATTTGGTGACAATACTCCTAAGCTTATCATTGGAGTTGGATCTATTTCTCTGGATGGAAAGACCAATACTGAATATGTTTTACTTGTTGATGGACTTACGCATAATTTGTTGAGTGTTGGACAGATAGTGGACAAAGGTTATCAATTGAAATTCATTGATGGGAAATGCTCTATCAGAAGTAAGTCAAGAGACTTGATTGCATCTGGTACTAAATCCAGAGGTAATGTATTTGAATTAATTACATCTAAGGCTTCTTGTTTTGTTGCGAAGGTTGATGACAATTGGTTATGGCATAGAAGATTTTGTCATGTGAATTTGGACAATATTGTGAAGGCAAGTATGACAAATGCAGTTAGAGACCTACCGAAGATTGTGAAACCATCTAACACCATGTGTAGAGAATGTGTAATGGGGAAACAGACCAGAAGCAGTTTTAAAAGCAAATCTTACTTACCGAAAGGGAGGTTGGATGTAGTGCATACAAATCTGTGTGTTCCTACAAGAACAAGATCTTACTATGGTGAAAGGTATTTTATACTTTTTGTTGATGACTTTTCTAGGATGATGTGGGTTACAAATCTACGAGAGGAATCTGAAGCTTTTGACAAATTCAAGATATTCAAAGCAAAAGTTGAGAATGAATCAGGCTTAAAGATAAAAATTTTGAGATCAGATAGAGGTGGAGAGTTTACTTCAAATTTGTTCAATACCTACTGCAAAGAGCATGGAATATACAGACATACATCTGCTCCTAGGACACCACAGCAGAATGGGATAGCAGAGCGAAGAAACAGAACAATATTAGATGTTGCTAGAACTATGTTGCTGGAAAGAAATGTATCTCATGTTGATTGGAGAGAAGCTGTTGGTACTGTTGTTTATACTTTGAACAGAATTCAGATCAGAGAAGGTACAAGTAAGACTCTATGAATTATGGTTTAATCATACTCCTACTGTGAAATATTTCAGAATATTTGGTAGTAAATGCTATATCAAAAGAGATGATGAAATAGGAAAGTTTGATGCTAGAAGTGATGAAGGGATCTTCCTTGGTTATTCCACTAAAATCAAAGCTTATAAATGTTTCAATCTGAGATTGAGGAAGATCTAAGTTACCATATTCGTCCTGGCACCAGCAAATTCGGCATTCAGTTCGTTACAAATTCGAATTTGATTCGAATTCTTGTCAAATTCGCAAATTTTATGTATAATTCGTCCCAAATTCACGAAGGGACCCCGGCCGAACTTGGCGTCATTTTAAATGAATTTTGAAAACCACAGACAAGCCCGGATCGAATTTGAACGAATTTAGGGCGAATTTGTGCGAAATTTCAACTTTTTTGACTTTCAACGCTTTATTTTAATTAGTTTTTAAATCATTTTTTCGTCTTCTACCCTAAAATCATCGGGTTTTTATGTATGCAACGTAATGTATGAACTTATTTGCTGCTGCATATGTTTTTTTCAGCATAGTAATGTATGAACTTATTTGCTGCTGCATACGTTTACATGTATATTATTTTTTTTTTATAAAAAAAAATCTTGTACGGACGAACCCAAAACGAATCGAAGCCAGCCCAAAAAAAATTTGGACAAATTTCGAACCCGCATCTGAACCGGCAACTTAGAGGAAGATGATTGAAAGCGCTAATGTGAGGATTGATGAAAAGTTCCAGATTCAAGAAAGAATATATGACTGCAACCAGACTACAGGGATCAAGGAGGTTACTACAGATCAAAAAGAACCTTTTGAGATTGACCATGAAATCGAGGTATGTCAAGATGACTCAAATGAGCTTACTGAAATTCCTAAGACTCTTAGGTATGTTAAGAAAAAACATCCTGAAGATCAAATTATTGGAAATGCAAATAGAGGAATGATGACAAGATCGAGATTAAGAGATGAAATTTGTTTGATCTCTCAAGTTGAACCAAAATCTATTGATGAGGCATGTAGACATGAATCTTGGACTAAGGCTATGCAAGAAGAATTGGAACAGATAAAGAAAAATAACACTTGGGAACTGGTTCCTAGACCTAAAGATAGAATGTTATAGGAACTAAGTGGGTTTTCAGAAACAAGATGAATGAAGAAGGAATAGTTGTAAGAAATAAGGCAAGATTGTTTTGTAAAGGCTACTCGCAACAAGAAGGTATAGACTTTGAAGAAACATTTGCTCCTGTTGCTAGACTTGAGGTTGTAAGATTATTTCCTGCTTGTGTTGCACACAAAGACTTCAAAGTATATCAGATGGATGTTACATTTGCATTTCTGAATAGGGATCTAGAAGAGGAAGAATATATTGAACAGCCTGAAGGATTTCCTTTGACAAAAGATGAGGACATGGTTTGCAAGTTGAAGAAAGCTTTGTATGGACTGAAACAAGCACCAAGAGCATGGTATGCAAGATTGGACAGGTATCTACTTCCTATTGGTTTTAGAAAAAGTAATGTAGACAGCAATTTGTACTTGAGAACCAATGAAGATGGAATTCTAATAGTTGAAGTTTTTGTTGATGATATCATTTTTGGAGAAAATGATGTAATGAGTAAAAGATTCTCTAAAGAAATGGAAAGTGAATTTGAGATGTCAATGATTGGTGAGATGAAATTTTCCTTGGATTGCAAATTAATCAGAACAAGAGTGGTATTTTTGTTTCTCAAACAAAGTATCTTAAAGAAATGTTGAAAAACTTTGGGATGGAAGATTGTAAACCTGTTGGAACACCTATGGTTAATGGTCACAAACTTACTACTACTAATGAATATCAGAGTGTTTTTCAAACAAAGTACAGAACTATGATTGGAGGCTTACAATATCTGACTTGCACCAAACCAGATATTGCTAATGCAGTTGGAATTCTGGTAAGATATCAAGCAAATCCTAAAGAGACACACCTTGCTACTCTAAAAAGAATATTAAGATTTCTGAAAGGAACACTAGATTATGGTTTTTGGTATAAAAAATCTTATGATTTTGATTTACATGCTTATACTGATGCTGATTCGGCAGGAAATATTGATGACAGAAAGAGTACAAGTGGTGGTGAATTCTTACTTGGGAAAAGATTGGTATAGCTCAGTCTACGTTGAATCTGAGTATGTTGTTGCTGCTATAAATTGCACACAGATTGTTTGGATGAAGCAAATGTTGAAGGACATTGGGATAACTTTTGATGAGCCAGTGGTTATCCATTGTGATAACACTAGCACAGTGAATGTCAAAGAATCCAGTAATGCATTCAAAGACTAAACATATTTCCATTAAGTATCATTTCTTGAGAGACAAGGTAGCAAAGAAGGAGATTAGATTGGAGTATATCAGCACAAAGGAACAAATAGCAGATATATTTACAAAACCTTTGCCAAAGGATGCCTTGGAGTATCTCAAAGGTATGCTTGGGGTGCAAGCCCCTCCTTGCGAGAGCTAAATTGATGCAGGAATGCACCAGTCCAGTGGCTTTTAGAGCTATATCATTTTCTGGACTTGATGTATGGATCTACTCCTCAGGAGGAGTGATCGCAGGAACATTATAGAACACATTTGGGTGATTGTGCACCAGGTTGTTGGAGGCATGAAGATTTTAAAAAGCTACACCTTGCAGAAAGAAGATGGTCTGAAGCAGAGTTATGGCACCCTTTGCCATTGTTGTCAAAGGGTGAGAGATTCTATTAGAAAATCCCTACTATTTTAGGGAGACTTGTGTTGAGCATATTGAGAAGATTGTATTGAGAGAGTACTTTTGGGTTGATGGATTTTCCCATATGTTGCCATCAATGTCGAAGGGGGAGATTGTTGGAATCGGTTTCTGATGTTGTTGTTGGCATTCATGTTTTGTCACTAATGTCAACATGTGTTTCTATGGAGGGAGATCAGACTGGTTATTATTGTTACTTGATGACTGACAGAAGTGTACGGGTACTGTACTGTTGATCCAGAGCGAGCGAAGATGGTGTTGTGTATTGGGATGTGTTGTGATCTTATGTCTAAGGCTGCATGGCTTAATATTGTATATTGGATGAGTTACAAATGTTTTAGTGAAGATTGGGTACTGCACGATGGCAGTGATCTTTGAAAGAGTTGATCTCTGTATTTTGAGAATAGCTTACGTGCGACATGGATTCAGGTTATGCGAGCTTAAGGGATGGCAAAAGACATGTTATGGAAGGTTGTTTATGTTTCGCGGGTCGTAGGACTCTTGGTGACATCAGTTGTGGCGTGTGTTCTGGAGGAGACCTATTTGGGGCCAACTTCGGAGATGCAGCGTATATTATGGATTGCGAGCGTGGATTACGGATCTTATATTATAGTTGACGGATTGTAATTGATGTTTACTTGTTATAGGTACCGTGTGTACCTTAGCAAAGGGTTAAGTAATTATTTGTGGATTGGGGAAGTCTTAATTGGCCGACCTATTTGCTTATTGTAAATTTGTACAAAAGAAAATTGTTTTCTTTTATGGTAGTGTGAATGAGGCAGCGAAGTGTGGAAGTTGCGAGCTTCTTTGTGTGATGTGTGTTAGATGTAGAGCAGAGGTTGTGTTTAATGTTACTTCATTAGAACTGACCAAGCAAAGACAGTTGCTATCAAACAGTTCACTGTTCACTAGATTGTCTATTTCTTATATACATTTGTATTGCGGACAGTAAGTCCTGAGGGTGGATTTGACCTTCTTTAGGCAGTGTGCCTGGGTTGTGAGCCCACTGTTACTCTTGACTCCTAACAGGGTTTGTCCTTTAATAGGGACTGTGTACTGTAATGCATCAATAAGCTCCTAACAGGACTAAATCTTTTAAAAGGGATACTATACTCTCAATACATCATTTGTGGGTGCTAATTCTCACTGGGGTTTTACCTTTAACAGGGTTTCCTCGACAACAAAGGATTGTGTTATTGTGTTGGGATTTACTGTGTTATTATTTGGATTAAAGTTTTGATGTATAAAGTTTAATGTTTACTAATCTGTCTCACAACTAATTCACCCCCCCTCTCAGTTGTGTTGGTGGACTGTTATTCCTAACAGGAAGGTGGAGGCACTGTTGCCACAAATGGAACCATAGGTGGTGGTATTGCTTTTGAAGGTGTCGAGATGGGCACTACTGCCAAGGGTTTATCCTCCACTAGAAAGGTCTCCTCTATTTAACCCTTTGAACATACCTCCATAGCCAACGAGAATCCCTCTCCACTCTCACTCAAGGCAAAGGAAAACTTGATCACCTCTCCTCTGCTACTCTCTAAGTCCTCCTATTGCTTCTTCTCCACTAGTTGAGCAAGCTCCAAGGCACCCAACTATACGCCTAAGTGCCCCCAGTAGAAGATGGTCTGCATGAAACATTTAGCTGGCTAGCAGGTTGTCATTTTCCCCACTTGTCTGGGGCTACTTGAGTGTGTATTGCTTAAGGAAGAGGCCGATGGAATCTTGCACCATGTAGAAATCTTTATGTAGGCAAAAAAACTCTCAAATTCTCTCAGAGAGTAAAGATTCCCATTTATACACTATCCTGAGACTAAGCCCTATCGCAAGGTTGATCGTCCATATTGCGATGTCAGAGGCCCTGCTTGCTCTCGTAAGCCTACTCCTGATTAGGTCCTGTCCACATTGCCACTCATTAGTGTAAATGCAAATCGAACTTACATCAAATCTAAACAATAAATATTTGATTAATAGATATAAACTGTGATCTTATGCATTCTTGAATCTAAATAATATAATATCTATGTTTGCAGAGACTTATCAACGTCTTAATACTTATTGAATTTTGTATCTATTTTGTACGTTGAAAGTTCTTCATTGGCAGCGATATATGTATCGCAGTGATAGACATGAACAGTCACGTCTATGATAGGCGTGACTCCCTGATACATATATAAGTAAATGCAAATCGAACTTACATCAAATCTAAACAATAAATATTTGATTAATAGATATAAACTGTGATCTTATGCATTCTTGAATCTGAATAATATAATATCTATGTTTGCAGAGACTTATCAACGTCTTAATACTTATTGATTTTTGTATCTATTTTGTACGTTGAAAGTTCTTCATTGGCAGCGACATATGTATCGCAGTGATAGACATGAACAGTCACGTCTATGATAGACATGACTCCTCAGGGAGTCACGCCTATCATAGGTGTGACTGTTCATCACCAAACCGATTCATATTTTCCCAGACCCGATATATAATCGGTGGTCTTTGTTAGTCGATAACAATCGACAGTCAACGTATAATCATAAAACGATAGTCTTATTGAATCGTTATTTATGAATCGTCACTTATGATATAGATTTGTTTATTCGATCAACCTAGTTATAATATAATAATGATAATCATTACCAGTATTATATTATAACAATGATAACAATGATATAAATATCAATATATATGTATAATAATGATAATAGATAATAATGATAATAAATATCAATATATATATAATAATGATAATATCTATTATTATTATATATATATTGCTATATATATATATATATCACAATTTTATCTATTCTCGTAAAATCAATATTTTATCTGATCGAAGCTACAAATATCAACACTCCCTCTTAGCTTGGGAAGATAAATATATCACAATAATCTCTGTGAATATCTTATGTCTTACAATAGATATAAATTATCTATCTTATGATATATCACTCATCTTATGATATAAGTAATCACATAACTCGTGATATGAAGTATCGCATAACTCGTGATACAGAGTATTATATATCACATAGCTCGTCATATGAAGCATCACCTAACTCGTGATACAAAGTATCACATATCACCTAACTCGTGATACGAAGTATCACCTATCTCATGATACTAAAGGATATAATATACTCGAGAACATTACATTCTCCTTATATATCCCAATTATGGTATGTGAACTGACATTAAGTCACATAATGTCTACCATAACTAAACATGGCAAATCCATGAATCATACTGATATCAAGTCACATGATATCAGTCTACAAAACATTACAAGATTGTCACCTTATAATGTTAAATACAAGTGTTGATTATCTAAAAAGTTGTCACCTTTCAGAAATATACACAGGATGGGTAGGTCATAAAGTCATAGAGACACATATGACAAAAGAAGTTTACACACTAAACATCTTTAATATATTAGTACAAATCAATTTTGAAAAATCATACCAAGATTCTTCTTGAAGTGTTCAATTTTCACTTTGAGCAGAGGTTTGGTAAGAATATCTATTGTTTGATCTCCTGTATTGATATACTCCAACTAAATCACGTTCATTTCTACCATGTCTCTCAGATGGTGATAAGGAATTTCAATATGCTTAGATCTATCATGAAATATTGGATTCACTGAAAGCTTAATGCAACTTTGATTGTCACAGTGTATGATAATAGGTTTCAGAGGTTCACCAAATAATCCCACAAGCAGTTTTCTGAGCCATATTGCTTCTCTAGCAGCCATGGAAGCTGCAATATATTCAGCTTCTGTAGAACTCTGAGCTACTGAGGACTATTTTATGTTGATATCAATGGTGTACTTCCCTTGGTTTAGAACAGTGCTATCTAATTTCTGCCAGACTTCTAGTCTAAGGAAGTAGTGTAATAGACCTAAGTCCTGTTGGAAATATTTAATGTTTTGAGGCCTTACCCTAAAAATTTTGTTCCCGAGTGGTCGTTTTGTCCAAAATGTCAAATCTTATTCAGAAAGGTGCTAATTTTCCTTGTAAAATGTCATACCCTGGTCTTAAAGTGATGAAAACCCTAAGTCTAGGGTCGTATTTAGTTTGAATTTGAAAAGTACCCTAAGTATTCTTGGCGGTTTCTATTTTTGCGTTACTTTATTCAATCACTTAAGTGATTGAATTAACCATGTGTCTAAATTGCTATGGGGTCCTTTTATTATTTCCTAAGTCTTAGGCGTTAATTTTTCCTAAAGTTTGAAAACCTGTGAGCCTATTATGTCCTTTTGTCATGTGTCGAGCAAGTCTTGTTTGATATAACGGTTATCACTTTCCCTCATGATGAAGATGAGCAATTTTTATCCATCAAGGGAACGTGCCATGCAGCCACATGTATCTGGCTGATTCAGTCGCAAACTGAAAAGCAAGTTGCTAAATCACCGTAGATCAAAGTTGATCTGACAGCCCACGCTTTACCTATGAATGAAAGATGAATGAAGATTAACATCAAGGGAAAGCGTCGGTGTGACGCGTGTCCTAGGTGGGCCAAAGTGTCGTCATAAAGGTAAAGCTAAACAAAGGACAGGTTAGATTTATTCTAACGGCTAGCGCAAAGCCTCATGACAAAGATGATGTTGAGTTATTCATTGAGGGAAAGCGACGTGATGACACCTGGCATATCAGTGGGCCCATCGATTCAATAAAGGTTTTGATAAATCAGCGCTATCTTCATCAAGATCTGACGGTTGGCATTAACCCTCAATCACAAGATGCAAGGCTTTTATCCATCAAGGGAATGCGCCATGATGACATGTGTCCCACTATGTACTTTGAAAGCCGCAGATGGTAAACAGCTGGATGATTAAAGATTGGTTAAGTTAGATTTAATCTAACAGCTGGCGTAAAGCCTTGAACAAAAGATGATGTTGTTTTAACTATTGAGGGAAAGCGCCATCGCGACGCGTGTCCTAGTTGGCGGGACCCCATAGCAGGGTAAGGCCGAATAAAGATCAGTTAAGTTGATAAAAATCTAATGGTTGGCGCTAAGCCTAAAATCAAAGGTGATGTTGTTTTAACCATTGAGGCATCGCGCCATGCAGCCACGTGTCTCTACAAGATTGAGGCCGCAGATTATAAAGGCAAATAAAGATCACTAAAGTTTGAGAAGATCCAACGGTCGGCGCTAAGCCTTAAGTATAAAGTGTCTGATCTTTACTCATTGAGGGAAAGCGCCATTGTGACGCGTGTCTAAGTTGATGGGGCCCTCATAGTAACACAGAGTTAAGTAAAGATCAGACGGGTTAAGAAGGATCGAACGGCTGGCGCAAAGCCTTAGATCAAAAGTGACCGAAATTTAACTATCAAGGGAGAGCGACATGATGTCATGTGTCCGGGAAGATGAACGTTGTGGAGGATTTGCTGTGGACCGTCTAATACGAGGAAAAGTCAGTAAAATCAACGGTTCTGTTTTAAAATACAAAAGTGGCAAGTTTCAACAGTTGGACGCCAAGCATTGAACTCGGAGGAGTAATGGCGAACGTGTCTTCTTCCCAGTTAAAATTTAATGTTGTAAGTGATGGGATTGCCATCTTATCGATCACTCAACTCATTTTGCATAATTGAGAACTGTTGCAGAGCGGAGTAAAGTTGCAGTGATCGCAATCAGATTTTCAAGCTTCTTGCGGAACGGGTAATTTTTCTGGTACTGATATTGTTGGGTCGTAAGAAATTTAAAGGGATTAGTAGGAAGTGCAGTAAAAGAAAGACTTTAGCATTGAAATTATCCATTGTTAGACTGTGAAACCCTAAATTCACAATGCCTCCCAGAAGAGAATTCTCTGAAAGATCAATTATAAGGATAGAAATGTCTGTGATAACTTGTTGCAACAATTGACCATGTCAACTAATGATGCCTCTAAGACAAAAGAGTTAGTCCCTAAGGATCCACGCTTAAAAATAAAAATAACTGAAGGGTTATATGATTTGGGTCAGTCTGTTAGGGATGCCAAAATAGGTATGACTGGCTTGGCTTTGTTTAAGGAGGTGCTCTTTGGTCAAAGGAATGCTAATCCCCCAAATAATAATGTGTGGCAGTTCGACGTAGGCAAGTTGGTAGTGCCTAGAATCTTTATGGATATGGACATGCTTACCCATATAGCTAGGAATTATGACAGCATATCCAGAGTGGTCAGGGACAAAAATGGGCAAGTCCTAATAAAAGTGACTGCACAAGAAATTAGGGAGGTTTTCAATTTGAATGATCCAAATACTTCTATGGATAATATTGATTTTAATCAATTAAAAGAAGTTTACCAAGCCCAAAGGAAATACTTCACAGAAGGGCCCCTCAAACAATATTTTGGCATAGTTGGGGATTTGGTTCTGGTAGGGCCTAGTACTAGAGAACCATTTAAACTTGATTATTTCACTTTGAAGGCCAAATCAGTTTATAGGGCTCTCTGCCAAGTCTGTGGAGATGAGGAACAAGTTGAAATGCCTATCCACTACATGCTTATGATGATTGAGATCTTGCATCCCCATCTAGCAATAATCATTGATTTTGCTCCCTACATTGCAGACCTAATTCATGAAGGGTTGATAGGTGTCCAGAACACAAAGGTGACCAGACCTTTTGCATGGTATTCCTTGCTAATGCATGTATTTTTATATAAAGGAGCTGATTATTTTGAGAAAGAGATGGAGCTGACAAGAGTCAAGGATGGTGAAATCATGCCTGTACAATTGTGGAATGCAGATATGACTTGGGACAATAAAGAGGCAAGCTACATCAATTTTGACAGGTATTTTGCTGCCAAACTCAGGGCATTGTTGTTAAAAGATGATCCTAGGATTCCTGTAGCACTGTTGAAATTCTTGAGGCCAAAAGAATATGACCAAGAGCTCAATATGGTACATAATTGGGGTGATGTTATCCCCTATTCAGTGTCAACTGTATTCAAGGTCTATGGCTTCAGGGGAGTTCCAAACATATTGCCATACAGTGTGCCCCTTAAGTTAGGATTGGCAGAGGTTCTAAGACAGATTGGGAGCTTGCAGGAAGATGTCCTAACAGGAAGAGGAAAAGGAACCATTTTTCCTGTGATAACTATTGCTCATCAATTCATCATCACCAAGGGAGGGTGGAAGCACCTACAGGATTTTTGAAACCCTATAATTTGATTACAACAGTATCCAAGTGTGCTGACCCAGAGGCATTCATTAAAGACATGTTCAGGGAAAAGACAAAATGTGTGGTGTTAAATCACCAATTTAACTTTCCAGAAGATATAGTCATAAATGAATTTGACTTGATAAATCAAGAAATAAAGAAAGAAAAATGGTTGGCATACAAGAAAAGCCTTGATTTTATTCACCATTTTGACAAATCATATGATCCTTTAAAAGATTTTCAGCCATGGGCTAAGAAGATTGAGTCCCTAATGGATTTGTTTGAAGAAATTATGCAGGCTTTGAACTAGAAAAGAGAGAACATATTGCAAACAGAGCCAGAGAAAGCTAAAGCAATTTTGGGTAGGGCATTCCCTGCTAGGAATATTCCACAAGGAGAGTATGTAGTTTACAAACGGAGGGGATATAGCACAATTTTGCCAACAGGTGGATAGACTAGTGATCCTAAAGGAAAGAGGCCACTAGATCCTAGTTCTCAAATTTTTCCATCCCCCAAGAGGCAAAAGGTAGAAGAGGGACATCAACAACAACATGAGCAGGTCTATTCTCCCTCCTAATCCCCAATGCGCATGGATGAACAAGTTGTAGCTCAGGAACTAGTGCAAATGGGAAACACTGGGCAAATCTATGTTACAGCTGAGGAATTGCAGGAAGGAGTGCCTGAAAAGCCAAAACATGCTCAATTGGACTTGACAGTGGCTGAATTTGTTGGCAAAGAGCTAGATCCGTTGACACAGCAAGCAAGTGAAAAATTTCTTTCTGATGATAACTTTGTTAAAGAAAGAGCATTTTTACAATTCTTGTGGAGAATTCATATTCATAAAATCAAGAGTAAATGCAAACAAAAACAAGAAGAACAACCTGCCAAAGGCAAAGAGGAAATTGAAAATGAAACAAAACAGGAGATGTTATCTAGGTTTGAAAAGATAACTCCTGAAGAAGGCAGAGAGCTAGTCAAGAGGGAAGGAGTATTGATACTCCCTGAATGGGACATAGCTGATGCTATTGTCTTTGATGCCGTCAGGAAGGCAACAAAGACTGTTCATGTCACAGAAGCAGAAGTACAGCAAGCTTCAAAGGGTGTAAAGTTCAATGAAGATCATGCAGCCCTGGTTATGTGGCAACTCAGGAAAAGAAACCCCAAGATAACAGGTGAAGACACTCAGGCTAAGCATTCAGGTAGCCTTTTGGTAAGGAGAGTTGCAGAGACATGGGGTGTTGAAGCAGCAAGTATAACTTTAGAATCTGCTAAGTTCAGTTTAAGTGTAGCTCAAAGATTGGAAAATGAACTCAAAAGCTTGAGTGAAAAATTCGAGAGAGTTTTGGGTGCCTATAATGAGGAGAAGATAAAGTCTATTGAACAAGCCAAAAAGATTGCTGAATTGGAAGGTAAGAAATCAGAAAGTTCTATCCCCCAGATGATGATTGCTCAAGATCCCTACCAACCTCCATCATCCAACCCATTTATCACTTATCCTCCTCCTATGCCATCAAGCCCTGTTACTCTAGTAGATGTGGAGATGGAAAGAGATAGATTAATTGCTGAAAGGAAAAGGTTAGAAGAAACCAATAAGAAAGATCTTGAAGAATCCTCAGCATACAAAGAAGCAGAAGAATGGGTTAAACAGAGACACTCTGACAAAATATACTCTAGCCTCTTGAGGTGTGCTAAGGAGGTGAACCTTGTTGATCTTTATTTGTTGGGAAAAAAGATTATTAACATAATAAATGAATATGATGCGGACAAGGATCATTGGGGTCTGATCATGGACAGATGGAAAGGAAAAGGGGCTGAGGTGAAATCATTTTATTCCATATCCAAAAAGGAGAATAATATTGATATTGTTTTGACTGGGCACTCACAAATGCCTGAAGTTGATGGAAGACATGGAAATCAAAAGAAATACCCTTATCAAAAAGGTAGAAACCTTGAGGAGAGAATTTTCAAAGGATAGGTATGAAATGTATCCTAACATGTTCAAAAAGGATGGTGATATAAAGAATGAGGCGTTATGGCTAAGGCAGGTAAAAGAAACATTAAATGCCCGGACACATAGTATCATTACCTTGGAAGGCACAGTTTTGTTTGTTCAAACTATAAACATTATTAACAAAGCCAAAGAATTTTTTGAGTTCTGGAAAGGAGAAGTTGAGAAAGCAAGTGCCAGCTGGGGTGAGATCAACTGCAAGAAGAATGAAGTCCTTGATTTTGATTGGCCAAGTGATGAGGTGTACACATCTTGGAAGGACAGGTATCAATCAGTTAGTCAAGAAGAAGAGCATAATGTGTGAAAGGCTACCGATGACAGTATGTTCCAACTGTTTGAATAAGACATGGAAGATAAAAGATCCTACATCAGCATGATCAAGACAACAAATTCCAGATGGTGGTCTCCAAGCAAATATAAGGCAAATGCAATCACCATGCGGTCATAAGACAAAATTATTTGGAATGTCTTGTAACAAAAGTGGTTTTTTTGTCCACTTGTTATTTTGTCTTATTTAGCCCCTAAGTTTTGTCTTTTAGCTTAGTCATCCAAAGCTTGTTGCATCCTTGATCTTTAAGGATTCCAAGATGACTAATGCTCACTATAAGTAGCAAATTGTAAGATATTGTAAAGGATGGTAGAATCAAAACTGCGAGGCAGGCTTTTGAATTGTGTCTAACTTTCAAGTTTTCAGTCAATTTGAAATGTATTGAAATCAAAGGATTATTAATAAAAATACAATGGAATTTCCAGTTTCAGATCACTGATGTCTTTTTGCATTTATACTTAGCTCTTGTGTGTTTAATTTGTAAGGCATTTTAAGCACACCAATTATAAGGTAACTGTGTTGTTATTTGTGAGTTGCTTTCAAGGAGGGTTTAAATCTTGCAAATAATTCCAGAGGATTAGGGTTTTATGCATGAATTTGATACAGGGGTTTGAGAGTGAGAGGATAGTCTGTAAGGCATTCTATCTGAGATTTTACTTGTGTTTTAATTAATTGTCTGTGATAAATGTATGTCTCATTATGACTCTATGGCCCGGGATTAGGCACTGGTGAAATTCTAAAGAGTAGTTCTTATCATCACATTAATCAAATATTGAAAATCTTTTAATTCTTGTTATCAAGAACATATATGTTTAGCTAATTGTATTGAGAAATACAGTTCATCATAGTGATTCCTTGAAGAGAGAATCAATAGATTATCCTTCCTCGGTCTAGTACTGTAAAAAGAAGGATGAATGTCCTTATTTTACTGATAATATCTCTTGCTTAAGCTTATCGTCTGGCATGTCAAGTTCTGCATATAGTTAATAATGTTTATCAGCAGGATGTGTTATTAACTGTTGTAGTTCAATATAAGAGTAAATTAGTCTTTCCACTTTTAGATTTGCTGAAAATCAGTAGTCTGTTGAAGGTGCACCCGCCTGGGTTTGTGGAGCCCAAAGTGTAGAAGGATTTTATCCTTGTTAATTAGCCTTTTCCCTGTACGAATCTGAATTGGGGGTTAAAGAGTCAAGCAGTTATTATTATATATTGATTCTACAAGAAAAAGTGCTAACAAGTCCTTCATATCAAATTTTGAGGTTAGATCCTTCTTACACTGATCAATGAGGTGATCCTCTCCTGTAATCAACAGATCATCAACATATAATATCAGTATTAACATATCACCTTTGTTTTGCTTGAAGTAGAGATTTGGGTCTGCATCATTCTTCGAGAATCCTAATCTCATTAGGTAAATGTCAATTCTTTCATACCAGGCTCTGGGGAGCCTGCTTAAGTCCATACAGGGCTTTCTTCAATTTGCACACATGTGTTTTTATATTGTGGATCTCAAATCCTCCAGGTTGATCTAAGTACACCTCTTCTTCAATGGTTCCATTTAAGAATGCAGTTTTTACATCCATTTGATGGACTTTCCATCCTTTGGTTGCTGCAATAGCTAGAACTGCTCTGCTGAGGTATATCAAGCAACTAAAGCAAAGGTTTCTTCATAGTCAATTCCTTCCTTCTATGAAAATCCTTTGGCTACAAATCTTGCTTTGTGTTTTTCTATACTGTCGTCTGCAACATGTTTGATTTTAAATAGCCACTTGGAAGAAACAACATATTTCTCTTTTGGCCTAGGTACTATCTCCCACACATCATTCTTCAAAATGGATTGATACTCCTTTGTCATGGCATCCTTCCATACTTGATGCTGGAGAGCTTTTGTAACATTAGCAGGTTCTGATTTGATGAATTCACTCATCAAACCTACATAACTAGAAAATCTCTTAGGCCTTTTACTTTCTCTAAAATTCCCTGATGGAGCTGCATAAGTCTTTGCTTCTTCCATTGTCTTAGTAGCCCAGAGGGGTATCTTCTTAGGATTTTCCAATGATGTGATTTGTTCTTCATTTCTATCTTCCTCGGGATACTCCCTCTGAATTTCAGGAGCAGGATCCTCTTCTAGGTCTATAGGAGAAGTTTGAATTTCTAACTCAATAGAATTTCTGGCTCTTTTAAAAGTTGTCTTCCTCAAAATCACATCTCTGCTTAGTTCAATCTGTCTCTAACTAGGCACATATATTCTCTAAGCTTTTGAGGTTTCACTATTGCCTACAAAAATACATTTTCTCCCAGAAGGTTCTAGCTTAGTTCTTTTCTCTTTAGGCACATGAATGTAAACAGGACAACCAAATACCCTCAAGTGACTAAAGTCTGGTTTGTACTAGTGAAAGCTTCTTCAGAAGTTTTGTCATCAATATGGGAGTGAGAACATATGTTCTATATGTAGACAGCAGTATTAGAGGCCTCTGCCCAAAGTGATGTCTCTATGTTTTGATAAAGTAACATAGCCCTAGCAGCTTCTACAACGGTTCTATTTTTCCTCTCAGCAACTTCGTTTTGTTGAGGGTTGTAGGGTATAGTGAACTCCCTCTTAATCCCAGCGTTTATACAAAATTCTTTAAAAATATATGATGTATATTCCCTCCCATTATCTGTCCTCAAGTGATTTGAATCCCTTAAACCTTCTAAGGATCTCCTCCGATTCTTTACATTTGAGGAAATAGATCCAAGTCTTTCTGGAGAATTCATCAACAAAAATTACATAGTATAGAAATCCTCCTAAAGAAGGTACAAACATGGGCCCACATAAATCTTAGTGGACTAATTCCAATACATCATTTGTTTTGCTAGAACTATTTTGAAAGGACCCCTTAGTGTTCTTCCCTAAGGCACACCCCTTGCATGCCCCAGAATGGTATTGTTTGAGTTTGTGTAAACCTGTGACTAATCTTTCCATGGAAGATAGGGCACAAAAATTGAGGTGACCTAATCTTCTATGCCATATTTCATTAGAGTTTGAAATTTCATGAATTAGGGCTAGATTTGGTTCAGTACATAACTCATACAAATAACCTTGTCTATAACCTATGGTTTGAGCTTTCTTAATAGTAGAGTTCTTTGGCCATGCCAACACTTACTATCCATGAAGGTTACCCTATATCCATTATCCTCAAGTGCAGATATGGAGACCAAGTTCCTTTTGATGCCTGGAACAAACAATACTCCAGTAAGTTGAATACAGAAGTCGGATTTTAGTTTGATGATGCAAGTTCCAACGCCTTTGACTGGATGTGCAGAGTCATCTCCAATTGTCACTTCCTCATCAGTTTCTTCTACCATGGAGTCCAGGAGTTCCCTGAACCCAGTGATGTGTCTTCATGAACCACTATCTATAACCCAAGTGTTGGATTTATTTGATACTTGATTTGAAAGTGCAGAGTAGAATACACATTTCTCGGATTCATGCTCTGTCTTGGACTTTCCTACTTTGGCATATGACGCTTGTTGCTTGGTTCTATCAAGACATTTGACTGCATAGTGCCCATACTAATAGCATCTAAAACATTGGATGTGTGAAACATCTTTCTTGGATGAACCTTTCCCATGGTAGCTTTTTCTCTTTTTGAAGTGTTTCTTCTTTCCTTTTTTGTGAGAGTTCACATTCAAGACATGGAGATCTTCATCTACATTTTTCTGTTTCTTTGTCAGTCTTGATTCCTCTTGAAGACAGTTTGATCTTAGTCGGTCAAACTTTGGAAATTTAGACCTTGCATTAATGCCTTGAACAAATGTCTCCCAGGAATTTGGTAGACCATCTAAGGCAATAAGTGTTAGCTCCTTACTTCCAATCTCGTATCCAAGTGTTGATAGTTGATCCCTTAGTGCAAATACTCTCATAAAGTATGTAATCATAGATTCTCCTTTATTCATACTTATATGATTTATTTCTCTCTTTAGATCTAAGGTTCTGCTGGCATTATTTATTTCATATGTGCTTTCAAGTGACTTAAACATATGATATGCAATCTCATGTTTTGTCAAAATTGGCACGATATGATCTCTGACTCCATCAACTATGATCTTTATGGCTCTTTCATTTCCTTCAATCCATATTGTCTTTTCAGGATCATTCTGGTTCTGCTTTGTTTTCTTTTACAAATGACTAAGCTTTATTTTCTTTTAATATCATCATTATCATGAACTTCCATGAGGAGAAGTTATTTCCTCCTAGTCTATCTTCGAATTGAATTACAGTTGCCATAGAGGAATGTAATGTTCTTAAATCTGAATTTCTCAAGTTCACTTGCTGCTAGGATCCTTCTTAACTTGGCTCTGATACCATGTAAATGCAAATCGAACTTATATCAAATCTAAACAATAAATATTTGATTAATAGATATAAACTGTGATCTTATGTATTCTTGAATCTGAATAATATAATATCTATGTTTGCAGAGACTTATCAACATCTTTATACTTATTGATTTTTGTATCTGTTTTGTACGTTGAAAGTTCTTCATTGGCAGCTATATATGTATTGCGGTGATAGACATGAACAATCACGTCTATGAAAGACGTGACTCCTCAGGGAGTCACACCTATCATAGGCGTGACTGTTCATCACCAAATCGATACATGTTTGCCTAGAATCGATATATAATTGGCAGTCTTTGTTAGTCGATAACAATCAACAGTCAATGTATAATCATGAGCCTTTATGAATCAATTCCTTTATGAATCGTCACTTATGATATAGATTTGTTTATTCGATCATAATAGTTATAATATAATAATGACAATCAATATCATTATTATATTATAACAATGATAACAATCATATAAATATCAATATATATGTATAATAATGATAATAGATAATAATGATAACAAATATCAATATATATAATAACGATAATATCTATTATTATTATTATCTATATATGATATATATATATATATATATATATATATATATATATATATATATATCACAATTTTATCTATTCTCGTAAAATCAATATTTTATATGATCAAAGCTACAAATATCAACAATTAGCAATACAGTTCTTTTTAAGCCCCTGATCATTGCTACTACTACAGACACTATCCTTTCTTCCCTCATCAAGTCAGGACAACGCACTTGCTTTAGAAGAGCATCTTTGCGTTGTCATGTCATTTTGCTACCTGGCTTAGCAGTGGAGGTTCCTCCTGAGGGTATCCCAAAAACCCTCATAGGCTCTGCAGGCCAAAAAGAAATAGTAACATCACAACCCTGTATTGTATTACCGACTAGCGGGTGTGTCAATTTTGACTGATTACCATTGCCCTCAAGAAAGGCTCAAACTCCCGAACATTGAAAAATGGTAGCTGCATAGCTTTGCCTACCAGAGCATATGTAAGTGCCACTTTATGAAATTGCGGACGTTTGTGGCCTACCACCATGTCCGGCACTCGGTGCCACTCAAGCTCTCCCAAGTGACAATGTCTACAATAATCGTGTCATCGCCAGTTGTCTTCCCTCCTAAATGGATGTGGGCACCATATCATTTGCTCTTGCTAGTCGTGGTCGTGGTTATAACTTGCAGTGGCGAGGAACCCTTTTGCAATATATAATACTTGCTTGAAACATTACAATAATTGCCCTGTGGCCATACCAATTTATGGCTGAGGTGTCGTACCAATTTATTGCAAGAGAAGTGTCGCACCAACAAGGAGGGATGTTATACTAGCTAACCAAAAAGGTGTCGTACTAGCTTGTGCAATGCTCATACCAAGTTACGTTGTATGGATTGTCATTAACTAGGGAGATATATATTTATGTTGCTATGTGTTGATGTGAGTTTTGTTCCACTACAACATGCAGAATCAAATATCCGATGTTTCGAGATGAAACGTCAACTACTCAATTCTCTCTTGATATAAGGTCATCTCTTATGCTAAGCTTGCAAAGTAAGATCATGAAATGACTTCAAGGTTCCTTCTATTGTGTACACTCGCTCAGTGAAATAATGTAATTTGCTAGTAATCACTTAGGGGGACTTACGCTATTCATTCGAACGATATGAACTTACTTGCACCTCTAAAGATTTGGCTTCACAATGTGCAATGAAAATATAGTTTTTGCTTTTCCAATTTCCACTTCAACTTAAACTTAAACTTAACTTCTACTTCTACTTCTACTTCTAACTAGGAATGCAAGGAATCTTGGATGGCTTGGACTCTACCAAGTGAAATCTTATCAGTGACCTCAACTTCACCTAGTGCAGGCTTCTAAGGATCTCAAATGGTTTTCATATCAACACCTTCTCCTTAATCCAACTTGGAAGTACAAACTAAGGATCCAATGTCAATTGAACTTAAGTGCAATGACTAGCTTACCACACAAGGCTTCCTCACAATCAGCAAGGAGGCTAGTGGCCTAGTAT